>JAPKLY010000837.1:12953-24934 GCA_026898435.1 Prunella vulgaris | reverse complement strand
AAAAATATATAAATATAATAACATGAAATGTAATATAAATAGAAAAAAAAATCTAATTTGGTTCGGGGTATTACATCCTACCCTCCTAAAAAGAAATTTCGTCCACGAAATTTGACTTACCAAGGTGATCAAAGGCTTGCGGATACTTCGCGCGGATCTCGTCTTCTCGTTCCCATGTGGCCTCCTCCCTGCCGTGTCGGCTCCAGTGAATTAGTACTAGAGGGACCTTCCGGTACCTTTTGGTATGCTAAGTCACGACTTATCTCTAAGTCCTTGAAGTTGATAATGTGGTTTGGGTCCCCAACATATTTTCGGATGGATGAGACGTGGAAGACGTTGTGCACTTGGGATAGCTCAGGTGGTAGGGCTAAGCGATAGGCTACGTCTCCGACCTTGTCTAGGATCTCAAAAGGTCCTATGAAACGGGGTTTTAACTTTCCTCTATTCCCAAAACGAATTAGCCTTTTCATTGGCGCGACTCGCAGAAAAACCTTCTCTCCTGCCTCAAAATGAATGTCTTTTCTACGAGTGTCGGCGTACGACTTCTGTCGGTCCTGAGCTGCTTTAATCCTTTCCTTGATCTTAGAGACAATTTTTGTAGACTCTTCCACTAATTCTGGCCCCAGAACCTTGCGAACTCCAACTTCATCCCAACAAATCGGGGATCTGCACCTCTTTCCATACAGCGCCTCATACGGTGCCATTTGGATCGTGGCTTGATAACTGTTATTGTACGCAAATTCCACCAACGGAAGGTGCATTTCCCAGCTTCCTTCAAAGTCCAAGGCACATGCTCGCAACATGTCCTCTAGAGTCTGAATCGTTCTCTCGGACTGCCCATCAGTCTGTGGATGGTAGGCCGTGCTAAACTTTAGGGTCGTCCCTAGGGCTCGTTGCAAACTCCTCCAAATGTTTGATGTGAAATGAGGGTCTCGATCTGAAATAATTGAGACTGGGACTCCATGCAATCGGACTATCTCTCCAATGTATAGTTGAGCTAGTTTATCCATTGTGTAAGTCATCCTGATGGGGATAAAATGGGCTGATTTCGTCAGTCTATCCACAATAACCCAAATAGCATCATGATTCCTGATGGTCTTCGGAAGTCCTGTGACAAAATCCATGGTCACGTTCTCCCACTTCCACTCGGGCATCTCGAGTGGGTGTAGTAATCCAGATGGCCTCTGGTGATCGACCTTCACCTGCTGACAAGTTAGGCACTTCCCCACAAATTGAGCGATTGATCGCTTCATTCCTCTCCACCAAAAGTTTTCCCTTAGGCCTCTGTACATCTTAGTCTCTCCGGGGTGCACCGTGTAAGGCGTGTTGTGTGCTTCCTTAAGGATCTCATTCCTTAACTCTTCATCCTTCGGCACACAAACCCTTCGTCCAAAAAGTAACGTCCCATCATTATCGATGGAAAAGTCCTTATTGGTTCCGAACTCCACTCGTGCCCTCAGTTTATTAAGAAATTTATCGCTCTTCTGTAACTCCATGATCCTTCCTTGTAGGGTTGGCTGCACTACGAGTGCGAAAATCAGGGATGGAACACAACACTGATTCACAACTTCTATGCTCAAACGGGAGAGATCCTCGATTAATAGCCTCTATGTGGTAGGCATAGAATTGAGTTTTACGTTTCCCTTTCTGCTAAGGGCGTCAGCCACCACATTTGCTTTTCCCGGGTGGTAATGAATTGTGCAGTCATAGTCCTTTACCAATTCGAGCCATCTTCTCTGGCGCATGTTCAACTCCTTCTGTGTGAAGAAGTACTTTAGGCTCTTGTGATCCGTGTAGATTTCGCACTTTCCTCCGTAGAGATAATGCCTCCAAATTTTTAGCGCGTGGACCACTGCCGCTAATTCCAGATTATGGGTGGGATAGTTTTGTTCGTGCTTTTTCAGCTGTCGTGATGCATAAGCGACGACCTTTCCATGTTGCATTAGCACACATCCAAGTCCAGATAAGGAAGCATCGGTGTAGATGACAAATCCTTCAGGTCCATCGAGGATGGTCAATACTGGTGCTGTGGTCAAACACTTCTTCAATTCTCGGAAGCTTTCTTCACACACGGAAGTCCAAACAAACTTTTCTACCTTTCTCGTCAGTTGTGTCAAAGGCTTTGCAATGCGAGAGAAATCCTGAATGAATCTTCGATAGTACTCTGCCAAACCGAGGAAGCTACGGATCTCATTCGCATTGGATGGTCTTTTCCAATCCATTATGGCCTCCAACTTGGCCGGGTCCATCTCTATCCCCTTTTCTGAGATGATGTGTCCTAGGAACATGACTTTGTCTAGCCAAAACTCACACTTACTGAACTTTGCATAAAGCTTTTCATGCCTCATTGTTCCTAAGACAATCCTAAGATGTTCCTCACGTTGTTCCTTACTCTTGGAGTATATGAGTACATCATCAATGAACACGATGACAAAACTATCCAAATATTGGTGAAACACTCTGTTCATCAAGTCCATGAAGATTGCCGGGGCATTTGTCACTCCAAAAGGCATTACTATGAACTCGTAGTGTCCATACCGTGCCCTAAAAGCCGTCTTTGGAATATCACCCTCCTTGACTTTCAGCTGGTGGTACCCGGATCTCAGGTCGATCTTTGAGAATACGCGAGCACCTTTCAATTGGTTGAACAAATCCTCGATCCGCGGGAGGGGGTATTTATTCTTAATTGTTAGTTGATTTAACCCCCTATAGTCGATGCACATTCGGAGGGATCCATCTTTCTTCTTGACAAATAGTACCGGTGCTCCCCAAGGCGAGGCACTGGGTCTGATGAACTTTTTCTCCAATAGGTCTTGCAGTTGTTCTTTCAACTCTTGCAATTCCTTGGGTGCCATGCGGTATGGAGCTTTGGATACTGGCGCTGCTCCAGGTACTAGGTCGATGGAGAACTCCACTTGTCGGTCTGGGGGCAGACCCGTTAGTTCTTCTGGAAATACATCAGGGTAGCCCTTTACCACTGGTATTGAAACTGGCATTGCTTCTTCCCTCACAACTTTAGAGATACTGATTAAGTATCCCTGACTATTTCCTTTCCGTATAAGCTTTGCAGCTTTAACGGCGGAGATGACTCGCACTTCCATCCTGGACTTTATCCCACGAAAAGTGAAATGGTGACCCTCGGGGGTTTCAAGGTCAATTTCTCGGCTTGAACACCTAATGACGGCCTTATTCTTGGTAAGCCAATCTAGTCCTAAGATTAGATCGAATTCCTTCATTGCCAAAACATAAAGGTCGGCTTCCACAGAATGACCCCCAAGTTCAAACTTAAATCCCTTTGCTATAGTATCAATCTTTGATGATTCTCCCGAAGGAAAATTTACGCATAAGTCATCGCCTCTAGAGCATTTAACATTCTTTCGCTTTCTAAAACTCTCAGAAATAAAAGAATGTGATGCCCCCATATCAAATAGTACATAAGCAGGAGTACTAAGAATTGATATCGTACCTGCCAAAGTCCCATCATGAGCCTCACATTCCTGTTCCTCCTCTCCACCGTAGATGGCATTCACATGAGCTCTTCCTCCCTGCCCTTGAGCTGGGCCATTCCTGTTAGGAGGGTGGATGGGTCGGGCCTGCTGTCCAGCCTGGAAGTTCCGAGTAGGAGGCTGGTGAAACTGGGCATTCATTGTCTGAGCAGGTCGTGGGTTACCCAATGGAATCTGGTTGGCCTTTGGTGTCGTCGGGCACTCATTTGCCTTGTGACCGGGTTGGTGACAACGATAGCAGTTGGGCGACCCAGCCATACACCGTCCAGGGTGTCTCTTCTTACAGATATTGCAGTATGGGGCCAAGACACTCTCAGTCCTAGGGGCGGATGACGTGATTCCTTTCGGAGGTGGGTTCTATTGGCGCTTGAAATTGGGCTGCCAGTTCTTGTTCGGAGCCAAGGCAGGTGGGGTGGCCTTAAACTCCAGCCCTAAGCCAATGGAGACACTCAAGGCTCGGTCAAACACCTCATTGTAGCTTTGAAGCCTCAGTCCAGCTACTATCCCAACAATCTCAGGGCGTAATCCCCTCTCAAATCGTCTAGCTTTCCTCTCATCATCCCCAACTAGATATGTAGCATAACGGGATAGCCTATTGAATCGCCTCTCGTACTCAGTCACAGAGAGTATACCTGCTTTAGATTAACAAACTCTGTCTCCTTCTGGTCTCGCAACACTTGAGGAAAATACCTCTTCAGAGTGGCTTTCTTGAATCCTTCCCAAGTGATTGCATCTCGGGCAACTTCAGTCAAGGTCCGCTCATGTGATTCCCACCACTGAGCTGCATCTTCCGTCAGTTGGAACTTTGCACATGAAACCTTTTGTGCCTCAGTTAAGGTCATGTGGTTGAAAATCCTTTCCATCTCCAATATCCATTCCTCAGTTCGAGTGGGACCCTCCTTTCCAGTCAATTTAGGCGGCTACAGGCGCCGAAACTGTTCGACGTACTCATTCGGTCAGGGTGCATAGGGGTAACCATTCGGTGGTGCCGATGGTGGGATCTGCAAGTGAAGGTAGTTTTGTAAGGAGTTGAAGAACTCCCGAGCCATGTCTGCTCCGGATCCGGCATTCGGTGGATCCTGTCCCACAGATTCCTGAGACGGTTCCCCTTGATTCGCACGTTGCCTCCCGCGTCTGTGCATGTCGTAAGTCTAGAAAAAGGGAGAGGTAGAAAATTTTACTATTATAGGTATGAAAACAAAATCAGAACCCAATCACTTGTGATAACATAATATGTAGCACTAAGCATACAATAGGGCAACAATGGTGAGCTCACGTTGCTGCAGTCAACGGCCGACGATTGGCTCAACTACAGTAGTCAGGAACCACACATATGAAATCAAACATTCAATCAGATAAAAGTAACTAATAGAATACGTAATACGCAAAAGATGCTTAATATATATATATACTTTCAAAATAGGTTCGGGAAATGAATTCTCCCTTACAAAATAGTACATCAAAATAAGAGTCAAGACAGTGTGAAGGAAAGAAATCTAAGGTCTACTAGTCCTAATACATATCGCAAAGGGGGACAAGCACTAAGGGGGAAAAGGCTTGACACGGTCGGTCTACGGGGTCGCGCTAGGCCGCACTCCCATCGTCGCTCTTCGTCTTCTCTTCAGATGGATCTGACTCCTCTGGTCCTTCCTCGAACCCACTTGACTCAAAAAGCTTCCTTGATTCATCGCGTCCATCGCGAGCTCTGGCCGCCCACTCCCTTTCTCTTTCGTCACTCCGTGCAAGTTTGGCTCCTGCTTCCTCGTTCTCCGCCATTAGCTTCCTTATTTTCAGATTACGTCGTGCAATCTCCCCACGTAGTTTACCAGCTACTGCGAGGTAGAAGTCTGCGTGTGCCTGGTCATCTTCAGTCTTTCTTTTGGCGTATCTACCCCGCCATCGTGCTTGCTCTGCCTCATTGGCCCTCAACATGAACTCCTCAGCGAAGGCATCAAAGTTCGTTCGAGCCCCTTCCTCAGAATCATAGGTCGTGTGTGTGTCGAAAGCTTCCTCGGCTATCCTTCGCCATTCTGGGAGTATTGTTCGTACAAAGCGATGTGCAGCTTGGTGATCCCCCTCTCGGTACCCGGTATAGGCGGCACAATTTCGAACCGTGTGAAAATGTCGCAAATAGTCTTCCATGGTCTCCCTCAGTTGCTGACGCAATCCAAGATAGACCCTCATCTAAGTTCAAAAATGAAGAAAATATATACATATTAATCGTATATACCGTAAAGGCTAGGGTTCGGCATACTAAGGGAAGGTTATAAATTCTATGAAGAAAAGAGAAATGAATTTTGATAATTGCACTCAATCATACCTTGGGTTGTTTGGCCGTAGGAGAGGATACATTCCCTTTAACAACTTCACCATTACAAAAAAAATTAAAGTTATGTGATTCACTAGAATTTATTTTTTTTGTTTGAAACTTGTAAGAAATAAAATTTTGGCCAAAGTTTTATCCGTGGCTCTGATACCACCTGTAACGCCCCAGTTTTTTTTCCAAATGTTTCTTGGCATTCTAGAAACCCGAGTCGTCACTTAATGTCCAAAAATCCAGACTAAATTTTGTTTTTTTGAAAACTACAAGTAACATCACATGAACAGCGGAAGCATACATTAAGGTTATAAAATGCAGTGGCCATTTTCAAAATATCACACACACGATCGTTATAAAAGTTTGGCGCAAAATAGATAGTTCTGATAAATATTACTCACCATCATCAAGGAAATTATAAACGTTTACCGCCTCGGCATATTAGTTAAGTCATATTAAAACTACTAGTCTCGTTTTCACGAGTAATTTAAAACACTTTGGTAGGGAAGTAGTATCACTCCTCCACTGGCGCAAACTCCCCGTCATCGAGACCTGAAAAAGGATTTAAAAGTAGGGGGGTGAGATTTGAATTCTCAGTGTGGGCGACCTGTACGCTACTATACATATTGGTAGTATGCAAACGTATCATTTTGTAAAAACACTTTTCATAGCCACAAAGACTCATCATTCATCATATAGCCCGTAGGCTCTGTCCACCGTGGCGCCTAGCTACACAAGCCAGACCACTACATATCATTTGAGATACTTTTAATCATATAGCCCTCAGGCTCTGTCCACCGTGGCGCCTAGCTACACAAGCCAGACCACTACATATCATTTGAGATATAGCCCTGAGGCTCTGTCCACCGCGGCGCCTAGCTACACAAGCCAGACCACTACATATCATTTGAGATACTTTACCCGTAGGAATTTGGGTAATAACCTTGTAATCGGACCCAAAGGTCAAAAACATTTTCATTCAAATACACCAATAGTCCATATAATATTCAAGGCAATACAGTAAATGGCACCCACCATAAAAAATTTCCTTTTTGCAAAACAATCACCGTTCCTTTCACCAGAGATTCTCGTCACCGTTCGCACACTTAGACCTAGCACCATTCGTTGTATTTCAGTTATTAATGTTAAGAATTCTTGTTAAGATTTATACAATTAGTCCGATAAGGACATACACTTTACTTAGCATTTTTATTCACTTAAGAAGTTAATAAAATGTTTTACGGTAATTAGTAGCTTGAGGTTCTTATCTAGGTGCATTTAGCATACTCAACTTTGTTAAGATCTTATAAGGTTCTTCGTATTTTCCTTTCTCAAGGCAAATAAGAAACATATGGTCCTTAATCTAAAATCAACACTAAATATCATTCCATTCACATAACTCATGCATTCACATAGAATTCACCAAGGCTTTAGACTAGTTTCCTCATGGGAAAATATTTGTTTTCCTTCTAACAAGGAAATAACACATAATCAACAATATTCAAGTACTGCAGTTTGCATGTTGACCCACACTTATACCAACTTGGAGAATTTTCTAAAAATATCAAAACTCATTCAAAAATCATGAAATTTTTACAGTGACTAACCCATCAAGTTTAAATTACATATAAAATTTATTTTATATCATTTGGTTTAGAAAAATATGAGTTCTAGGCTAGTTTCCAAAACATGGCAGATTGTTCCAGAATTTTCCAGAATTGAGCAACTTTCGAAATAATTTTGGTATAAATATTTACACATCTCTAAAAATCGTGAAATAAATAATGAAGATACTTAACTTCATGTAGTAATTTATAAAAATTTTAAAAGAATTCTTTCATGAACAGATTACTCCCAGAAAATCCATACTATAGAAATAAGAGGCATTTTGTCACACTTTCTTAGAAAATTCATAACTTATTAATGAAAACTCCAAAAATGCTCAAACTAGATTCAAATGAAAGATAACTTGATTTATTTTCCAACCATATAAGAATCATCCAAAAATTTATAACATATGAGGTCCAAATTCGGTACGAAATTCGAGGTCAGTGCATAAAGTGTGTGATTTGTGTGCATGCTTTCACTTACATTTTCAATTTCATAACTACCATGCAACCAACATTTTAACTCCTTCAAAAACATCATTCTAGACTTCATTCATCATGCATTTGAACATTGGAAAGTAATAAAGTCCTAGGGTTTCATGGTCTCTAAAAATGTGGAACAATAAACACACATAACTCACATATACATGCAAGAAAACCAAATGTTTTGAGTTGGGGTTTCACAACCTTTGGAGCCTTTTTCTTGTTAACAAAAGAAGCTTTATTGTCCCTTGACCCTTAAGCATGTAGGAATGGAGTACCACTTGGAGGAATACTTTGGTTTTGAGCTAAAACAAAGCAATGGAGTAAGTTAGGAGAAGTGGAGAGGAAAAACATGAACTTAGAAGAGAGAGGGAGAGATGTTGGCTTCCTCTTTTCAAGGAAATGACTCCAACCTTCAACCTAACTCCATGGATTTCTTGATACTTGAGGAAGGAAGCTCTCTTGTTGTTGGAGATGGGAGAAGAAAATCTCTCTACCCTTTGTAAGTATGGTGACCAAAAGTTGAGTGAGGGAGTGAGAAGGGAGTTTGTGGATTTTTCTTTTCTTTGGGTTTCTTTGATCAAGGTAGGTAATGAACTAAGATAATTCATATATAGGAAATGGGAGCATATGACCATTCAAAATCACTCATTTGGAGGTAAGAGAAGTCAAGGTTAGGTAAGGGAATAGGAAAGAAGGTATGGCTCCATAATTTAGGGGTATGGGCATTTTTTGACTTTTCATTTCTTCATTCCAGCTGATAATTTCGGTCATAAGGGGATTTAGGAGAGGAATTTGAGTTCTAACTGTATTTTGGGACGCGATATGGCTCTCGGGGTTGAAAACGAATATTATTCGGTAGCGTTTTGGGCTCTGAAAATTAATATTTTGCTCGTTTTGTAAGCCTAAAATTTTATATCTTGTATTTGTTAATTAAAACTTATGTTTAACTCATTTTATTACTTAAGTTCTAATAAAGATCCACAATTACTCATCGGATCGAAGTTTTTTCAAATTTTAGAGTTTTCGGTTCGACATTTGGCGACAAACGTCCAGGGTTTTATTTTTTATAAATCTTTTACACCCAAAGGGTCCTAAAATCCCTTTTAGAATTTTATTTCATTCGTTCAAATGATTTATTAATATTTGATTCGTAGTTACGATGCTAGGAGTGCTTCCGGTTCCGGTTTTGAACCAACCGTCAAGTAGAAATCACTCATTTTAAAACTTAGTGCCCTCAAAGGAGTAAAAGATCAATCAAGCAAAAATATATAAATATAATAACATGAAATGTAATATAAATAGAAAAACATCTAATTTGGTTCGGGGTATTACACCTTTGCCTCATGTTCAACTCCTTTTGCGTGAAAATATACTTGAGGCTCTTATGATCGGTGAATATCTCGCACTTAGTACCATAAAGATAATGTCTCCATATCTTTAATGCATGAACAACAACCGCTAATTCAAGATCATGCGTTGGATAGTTCATCTCGTGCACCTTCAATTGCCTTGATGCTTACGCCACGACTTTCCCATGTTGCATCAAAACACAACCTAGTCCTTGCTTCGACGCGTCGCTAAAGATAACGAAACCTTCCTTAGGGTCGGGAATAATAAGGACTGGAGCCAACATTAACTTGTCCTTCAACTCTTGGAAACTCTTCTCGCATACCTTGGACCACACGAACTTCTCTCCTTTGCGTGTTAACTTGGTCATCGGTGAGGCTATCTTTGCAAAGCCTTCGATAAATCGCCTATAGTATCCCGCCAAATCGAGAAAGCTACGAACCTCGTTCACATTAGTTGGAGCCTTCCACTCGCTCACGGATGCAACCTTGGATGCGTCTACTTCCACTCCTTGGGCCGTGATCACATGGCCTAAAAAGTTCACTCGGTCTAACCAAAACTCGCATTTGGTAAACTTTGCAAACAATCTTTCTTGGTGCAAGACTTCAAGAACCGTCCTCAAGTGCTCTTCATGTTGCTCCTTACTCCGTGAATAGATTAGAATGTCATCAATGAACACTATGATGAACCGATCTAAGAAAGAGTGAAAGACACGGTTCATCAAGTCCATGAAGACAGCTAGTGCGTTGCTCAAACCGAACGGCATCACTACAAACTCGTAATGCCCATAGAGTGTGCGAAAAGCAGTCTTCGCTCTATCTCCTTCCTTGATCTTTAATTGATGATAACCCGATCTCAAGTCAACTTTTGAGAACACACTCGCTCCCCTTAGTTGATCGAACAAGTCTTCAATTCTAGGCAACGGGTACTTGTTCTTTATCGTGAGCCGATTAAGCTCTCGATAGTCAATGCACATCCTCCACGATCCGTCCTTCTTCTTGACGAACAAAATTTGCGCTCCCCATGGTGAAACACTTGGTTGGATGAATTTCTTATCCAACAACTCTTGCAATTGCATCTTTAACTCCTCGAGTTCCTTTGGCGCCATTCTATAGGGTGCTTTCGAAATAGGGGCAGCTCCCGGCACTAGATCGATTGTAAATTCCACTTGTCGGTCGGGTGGAATTCCAGGTAACTCCTCCGGAAACACGTCAACAAACTCATTAACAACTGCAACGTCTTCAATGTTCACCTCTTTCACATTCGTGCCCATCACAAGGATAAGGTATCCTTCACATCCTTCCTCCTGAAGTAATTCAACGGCTTGCATCGCGGTGACGATCAAATTATGTGTACTCGGTCAGGAACCAAAGTACGTCAACTCCTCTCCGCTTGGTAACTTGAGCGTCACTTCCCTCTTCTCGCAATCGATAGTGGCGTGGTACTTAGCTAGCCAATCCATGCCAAGAATGACATCGAATTGTCCCATCTCGATAACGTGTAACTCTCCCTCAAGACTCCTCCCACAAATCTCAAGTTTAGCACTCGACAAAACCTTACTCGTAAAAACAGCCTTTCCCGAAGGGATATTAACGTCTAAGGGACTAACACTAACATCTAACTCACAACCAATCCTCAAACAACAACTAAGTGAGATTAAAGAATCGTAGCTACGGTATTGAACAAAGCAGTTATTGGTACCGAATTCAAAGTTAGCATACCTTGCAAAGTCTCCGAAAGAGATTGATCCTCACTCGACTCTCCCATAAGTGAAAACACTTGTGCCCTATGTGGTAGTGGACACTCGTGCACCTTATCCCGGCTTGCGGCAACGAAAACAAATATCCTTCCCAACGAGGCACTCTCCTACGTGATTCTTCCCACACTTAGAACAAGTCGCGCTCATCACTTGATTCCCTTGCTTGGGCTTAAAGCCATGAGTTGTTCCTTTCCCACGATTAACAAACTTCCTTGCTCCGCCGGATTGATCCCATTTCCTCTTATTATCATGTGACCTCCTATCCGCATCCTCTTTCAAACATGCTCCCATTTGCTCGGCCCTCTCAAGTGCTTCGGCAAAAGTTAGGTTGCCTAAAGCTAGTAGAACGTGCTGGATTTCGGTCCTTAGCCCTTTGACGAAATGAAGAATGCATTTTTGCTCGGTGTCTACGAGGTGTTGAGCAAAACTTGCAAGTTGGCAAACTTCAATTCGTACTCCGCAACCGTCATGCCTCCTTGTCGTAAGTCTAGGAATTCACGCTACTTCCTATCCTTGTAGGATTGAGGATAGTACCTCTCTATCACGATCCCCTTGAAACGATCCCATGTCAAGGCACGTCTCTCCTCAACCGGGCGAATCCTCCAATGGTTCTCCCACCAATTGTCGGCATCCTCAACGAGTTGTAATGCCACGCAAGCAATCCGTTGTGAATCAGTGCACTCAATCAGCTGGAAAATCCTCTCCATGGAACGAAACCACTCTTCAACAGTGTCCGGTCCATCCCGCCCGTTAAAGGTAGCAGGCTTGTACCTCCTAAATTGTTCAACTACTTGCGCAGTAGGGTTAAGCATAGGTGCTACGTTAGGGACTACAGGTTTAGCTTGTGTCACGCCCTAAAATTCTAAGCATTTCAAATCAGTGGAAGTCTTGATTTTAAATAAACAATTTAATAAAACATTCTTTAGAACGTGAACCCTTAAGCTTGTAATAAAATTCCT
>JAPKLY010000837.1:0-12943 GCA_026898435.1 Prunella vulgaris | reverse complement strand
TACTATTCTCTTGCATAAGAATATGACTTATTTCCATAAATAAAGATACTAGAAATCCTTGTCTTAATACCTCCTAATTTTCAAAAATTGCTTAAGGTCTAAGACTCCTTATTTTCGAAAATATTATTAATACTATCCCAAGTATTATTTAATCCTATTCTTGGTCAAATCCTCATAAAGTCAAATCCCTAAATTTAATTCCTCAATTACTAACATGCCCTTAATGAATTAATACTTAAGGAAAAACTATTCTTAAAGGACTAATACTATAACCTCAACAATAATATTATTCTCCTCAACTTCTAATAAAATTCGAAACTTAATACTACTTAGTGGTCCAATCAATACTGTTGATAGAATTTGTTAATCGATGTTTGTTTATGTGGCTTTACAACATATTAATCGTATCAAACAATAATCCAAGAATTTGTGTTCTTGGATGTAATATGAGGAGGGAGAGTAGAGAGTTTAGAGAGAGAAATATTGCAGTGTGGATTGTATTAATTTTCAGGATTTGTGAGAATTGTGTGAATAGTACAAAAGAGGTCTTATTTATAGGTGTGATAGTGTGAGACGGCACCTTATGAGCCTATATGGCTTCCGGTGTTGACGAGGGTTCGTAACCCTCGTCCTGGTCCCTTACACTGCCACCTATGTTGTGCCTCGCCCTACTACTATGCCTTAGACTAGATGGGCCTCATTAAAAACCACGCCGTAAACCACCCTTGTGGATAAACCGGACAGAGGGAAAAAGAGTACAACCAGCGGGATCTAATAAGCTAACAGGCGAGCTCATGGGCGAGCTCGGAGATGAGTTTCAGTGGCTCGGGCGAGCTCCTGGGCGAGCTTCAATGCCTTGCATGGCTTACGGATGCTACATGATGGTGGAACTCGGTGAGGCCCACAGGGGGGCATGGGGCGAACTTCGGGCGAGCTCCGGTAATTACAGAGGTTAGCTCTTTTGGGCGAGCTACGTAGCTAAGTCGTCCCTGCATGGGCGAGCTTCGCACTTCAACAGATCTGGGTGGGCCCTGGCGACCTGCTAAGCCTGTGGGTGATCGCCCCATATCGATAGTGTTAGTTCGCCTTATCAACATTTGCCCCCCAGCTCGCATGCATCATGACCTTGTCAAATGTGCAAGCGAGCTGGAAAACTTAAAACTCGGCGAACTACCTCTGGGTGATTGTTGGGTTGACAGGCAAGCTCGACTCAGGCGGTTGCTTCTGGCTGACGTGGTGCGGGAATCCAGGGGTCATGCACGCCTTTTGAGACCTCGATTCCCGCCCACAATAATGTCATCTTTCAAATTTTTTGCAGACAGGCCCTTGTGTTTCATGAATATTGCACCTCGCCCCGACGTCTATAAATAGGGTGAGGTGGATTCATTTCTTCATTTTCTGCATTTTGAATTCCAGAGCTTTCCCGGTGACCGATTTTTCTCGTGTTCGACGGATTTTCAAAGGCTCTCCAAGGTAGGATTCGATTTCTTTTCCCTTTTCTTCCCTCTTTTGCTTGATTTTTCTGTTGTTTCTTCGGGATTACGGGATTTTTGGACCGTGGATTGTATCGAGGAACTCTTGAATCTCCCTGACTCTCGACTGTGGGATTTTGGACTATGGGACCTTTGAACTTTTCTGAGACCATGTCGACACGCTCTTCAAGTAGAACCCTATCGAGCCGAAATCCTGACAAATGGCCAATGACCGTGGAGGAATTGCCCCGGCTTTCGTATGTGGAAATCGACTCTAGCTCCGAGGTGACCTCGGTAGCTCACCGAGTATCTGGCGAGCTGCGCAGCGAGCCGCCCAGCGAAATCCATCCTAATGCGGGGGAAGGAGCCTCCAGTTCTGTATGCCGCGAGGTATGGGAGGAAGGCGTTGAGGTCGCCCAAGAGGAAAGAGTTGCCAGCGGCAATGAGGGACCCCAGGAGGTTGATGAGGGTAACGCCGAGGTCGGCGAGGAGGATGGCGATCTGGAGGAAGTTACACTCGAATGGTTCCTCCGTATTGGCTTCCCGGAACCCCAGCTGGTAGAGTACCAGGTCCCCACCCAGGTGGTTCACCCGTTCGACTGGAATGAGTATATCGCCGAGTACGCGGCGAGCTTTCCCTGCCCGAATCGGGTACCTCGCCCCGACCCCGCCGACCTGGAAGAAGTTGCCCCCTCTGAGTTCAAAGCTGGCGAGGTGGTGAGCCTAATTGATGAATGCGACCTGCCCATCATACGCAGGGAGTATCGCATCCCTTTGGACATCTTCATGTACGCTCCAATGAAGGATGAGCGGGCTGACGCACCTCCTGAGGGGATGACCGCCTTGAATGTGGATGTTCTGAGGGCCGGGCTTTCGTTGCCGCTGCATCCAATTATTGGCCAATATCTAGCTGACAATAATCTGGCCATCACCCAACTCACACCGAACGCATGGAGCAACCTTCTCGCCGCCCTGTCCATTTTTAGGCTGGAGGGTTATGAGAACGCGACGACCTCGGCGGATTTGGGCGAGATTTTTGCCGTGACCAAACGGACACAGGACGATGCAGGATATTATTATCTGAAAGCTCGTCCGGGGAAGAAATTTCTGGGGGACTTGCCCAATAAAATCCATGATTGGAAGAAACAATTTTTTTCATAGGCGGCGACTGGCGAGCCTCCAGCACGTATCATGGGCGGGGTGACCGTATCTCCACTCCGGAGGGATATGGGGAAGCCAGCAGTAGGTCGCTTATTTCGGTGTGCGTGGGTTGAATTAGGTATACTAATTCTAATTTTCTTTGTTTTTGCAGTTCCGAAGCGACACAAATCCAGCCGAGGGAGGCCTAGAGTGTCGGAGCAGTTTGACATGGTACGCGCCATCTGTTGCTTGAGGAGCGAGAAGGACAGACAGGTCGCCCACCTGTGTGCGCACCATTGCCTGCGGCTCGCCGAACTCCTTACATTGCCGCACCACCTCGATATCCAAGGTCCCGAGCTCCCAGGTCCAGCTTTATGCAGCTCGTCTATGGGGGGGAATGTAGCTCGCCCATTATGCTGATATTCGTGATTTTTTGTGCAGGTGGTAGCTTCGTCGCTATCCAGATCGCCGAGGTCCTCGAGGCCTACCAGATTGTAAAAGAGCGATTTGAGATGGGCCCACCTCGCCCCAACAGACTTGCTCCACCATCCGTGCTCGCGCTGGAGGCGAGCAAGGAGGCAGAGCTCGCCTCCAAAAAGGGTGAGGCGGGAGGATCGGGAGCTCAGAAGGAGAAGATCAAAGCTCCCGAAAAGACCAAGGCATCGGAGGTCGCCAGGGCCTGCCGAGGTGGGGGACGAGCTGTTGCCCCCTCCGAGCGAGGTCGAGGGAAGAAAGGACCCCAACGGGGTGAAGGGTCCCGAGTTGGTGAGGAGAACACCCAGGCTCGCAAGAGGACAAGGTATACGGGCTTGGTTGACGAGGAGTCCGACCGGGTCGAGAGGACCTCGGTGAGGTCGGGGCAGGGGGGTTCCGCTCAATCTGCCGCCCCGCTGGCGGCCACGCCCATCCGGAGCTCACCCCCTTCGCCGTCTCCGTTCGGGGTTCAAACTACCGATGACACCCTGCTGGGTTGGGATCCCGACCAAATTCAGTAAGTAGTTCGCCCAACTGACCTCCTTTGCCCATTATTATATTATTTTTCTAACATTTTCCATCTGTTTTGATTCCGCAGTTATGCCCCAATTGCCTTCCCGAACCGCCACGAGGCTTTGCATGCCTTTGAGCGATCTTACTCTCTCACATCGATGCGGAACCTTCCTCCGGGCATAGCCCGGAATGCTGTGAGTGAGATGCCTAGGCACTGGATGACCCCACTGGTGGCGGGTGTCAATAGCCAGGATCTGAGAGAGAATCTTCTTCTCTCGACCCACTATGCGAGCAGGGTGGTGCTCACCAACCAAAAGGCCCTTGAGCAGATCGACGAGCTGGAGGCAGGTCATTCTGACAGGAACAAGCGAATGCCGGCATTGGCGGACTCAGCCGACAAGGCGAAAAAATAGGCACAGCTCGCCGAGGAGAGGGCCGAGGCCTCGTTGGCCGCCGAGCAGAGTGCCCTTCAACAGCTTGATGCCGTCCAACACCGGCTCGCCCGGCTCGAACAGGAGACGGAGGTGAGAATAAAAGCCAAGGAAGAGGAGTTCGCTGCCCAGCTCGCCCAAGAGATCGGCAGCCACGGAATCACGAAGAAAGACCTCGCACTGCAGCGGGGTCTAGTGAAGAGCTCAAACGCCGACTGCGAGAGGCTGAGGGGCGAGTTGGAGGCGAAAGCTAATGAGATCACCGAGCTGCGTAATGTTGCCTTCTCCTCGCCGGACCTGGCGGCCATTAAGGCCGAAGCCTCTGACAAAGGATGCGTCCAATGTTACGCTGAAGTTTTACGAACTCTCTGGTGGGCGCGAGCTCACAAGGATGATGTGGTGGAGGCAGTGGTGGGCAATTTCAAGGCCTGCTTGGACCGGGTTCCCTTTCCCGATGGCGCCGAGCTAGATATCGGCGACCTACCTGAGCTCGGCATTCCTCTCGACTTTGTACCGGACCGCTTTAGAATTATCAAAACAGTCGAGGTGCCAGAGTTGGACATTGCTGAGGGGGAGGTCGCCGGCTGGGAGGAGCAGGTCCCTCTCACTGTCGAGCAACTGCAGGAGGCCTGCGGGGATGCCATGCTAAACTTGGGCGAGTTCGACGCCAGCGCGCTGACTGGTAATATCACTTCAGAGGCCGAACTCGCCCTTCCCAGTGCTCAGGTCGCTCCCGTCCCCGCTGAGGTTGCCGCTGCCCCGATTGAGGTCGCCACCGCCCCTGCGGACGCCCCCGGGACTTAGGCTTTTTCCTGCTTTCCTAGATTAGCTCTTATTTCTCAAGTTGTAGCAGGTCGTCAGGCTTCATAGCTCGCCTAGAAGGAGCTCTGTTTTTGTAGTCTTATGTTTTTCGTTCAAATAGTTTCAGCTCGCCGGGCACATACAGCTCGCCCAGAAGGAGCTTTTTGTAGTTCAAAGATGGCCAGCTGGTCGGCCTTTGTGGCCAGCACTACTACTCATACTTAGGATTTTTTCAAGTATATTTTTGGCTTGAAAATCTCTTAAGTATCCTTTTGAATATAAGTCGAGCATTTTTTGTCCAACTCTTTTTATTTATGTTTTTGTGCTTCTACGTTATAATTTCTTAAATAGCTCGTTCTTGTTTATTTTCCTGGTACATAGTTGTTCGTCTTATTCTACTTTGAGAAGCGAATCGTTCATTTTATGTCACTTACGACTACGAATTGGACCTCTGTTTTGAGAGTGCGTATTCTTCGTCTTATGCCACTTAAGGCCGTGAATCGTTCGTCTTAGACCACTTAGGGCAGCGAACTGCACTTCGATTGATTCACGTTGGGCCATTGGGTTTCATGAACCTTGCCTTAGACGTTTTTGTCTTTTTCGCGAATTTTTCTAACTTGTGGCAGTAGGTGCTTAGCAACCCTTTAAGAAGGGTACCTTCGCGACCTTGGGCACTTTGGCCTTTGCCTTCGAGCTATTCAATTACAACGCTTGGGACCTTGGTCCTTGCGCACCGCGGATTTTTGAGCACATGGGCGAGCTGGGCCTGGTGTAGTGGGCGACCTGGTGCAGCTCGCCTGGTTGGAGAGCTGCACAGGTCTAAACACTTGGGAATTTTTCTGAATTTTCTGAATTTCTCTGACTTTTTATAGCTACGTAATTTACATCGATTGCCATCTACATTTCTGATGCCAACCTTCGACTAGTCTATTACAGAATTCTAGTCTATTGGTAGAACTTTTTCAGATGTGCCGAGCTCCAGGTGTATGACGAAGCTTTGCCTTCTGCGTCTTCTAGATCATAGATACCGTTCGGCCAGGCTACAGTGACCCTGAATGGTCCTTCCCAATTTGAACCAAATACACCTGGTGGGGCCATCAATTTCTTTTTTAACACCAGGTCTCCGACCTTGAACTTTCGGTCTCGGACCTGAGAGTTGTAATATTTTTCCGCTCTCTGCTTGTAGGTGGCGTTTTTCATTTCCGATGAAGCTCTGGTTTCTTCGATCAGATCTCTTTCTACTGCCAAGGCTTCATCATTCTTTTCTTCATCACATCCCACCACCTTCCAAGTCTTGTTCTGGACTTCTACCGGGACCACGGCTTCAGTCCCGAAGGCTAGGGCAAACGGGGTCTCCCCGGTACTGGCCCTATACGAAGTTCTGTAAGACCATAGGACCTCCGGGAGTTCATCTGCCCAGCTTCCTTTCTTTTCCTCGAGGAGGAGCTTTAATATGTGTTTCAAGATCTTGTTTACCGCCTCGACTTGGCCGTTCGACTGGGGGTGATACGGAGTTGAGTAGTGCTTCTTGATGTTCCATGAACTGCAGAAGTCCCTCAACTTCTGTCCGTCGAACTGCCTTCCATTATCAGTGATGACCGACTGCGGGAGTCCAAACCTGCAGATCAGGTTTTTCCAAATGAAGCCGATCATCCTTTCTTGGGTTATGGTTGTGAGAGCTTCGGCCTCAGCCCACTTAGTGTAGTAGTCTACTGCTACAACAGCGAACTTTACACCGCCTCTACCAGGTGGAAATGGGCCGATCAAGTCGATACCCCATTTCGCGAAAGGTCATGGGCTGAAAACCGACTTAAGCTGGTTGGCTGGGGAGTGGATGTTAGGTGCGAAAAGTTGGCACTTTCGGCATCTTCGAGCGAAGCTGATGGCATCCTTGCGGAGAGTGGGCCAGTAGTAGCCCTGTCTGATCGTTTTATATGCCAATGCTTGCCCCCCAGTGTGACTCCCACAAATCCCTTCGTGAATTTCTTCTAGCACTTCAGACCCCTACTTCTTAGTTAGGCATTTGAGTAGGGGTAGAGAGAATCCACGTTTATAGAGCTGGCCATCCAGCAGCGTATATCTGGCAGCTTGCTTTACTAACCGGCTAGCTTCCCAGGCGTCTACGGGGGTTGTTCCATCTGCTAAGTATTTTTGGATTGGAGTGCACCAATCTTCACCATCTTCACTATCCTCTTGCCCCCCACTCGAGGTCTGATTTATCTTGTAATCGGACTTCGAGGGGTTTTTCAGTGTGGTGATCACAACCTCCGTGAATTCGGCTTCGCCGTTGCTAGTAGCTAGCCGGGCTAGAGCATCTGCCTGTGTATTTTCTAGCCGCGGTATTTGATTGATGTAAACTTCTGTAAACATCGAGATCAGATGTGCGGCTATCTTCTGGTAGGTCATCATCTGCTGGTCTTTTGCTTCAAATTCCCCCCAGACTTGGGATATTATTAGTTGGGAATCTCCGAAAACTTGAAGATTGGTTGCCCCCACAGCTAATATTGCTTCAAAGTCCTGCTATCAATGCTTCATACTCCGCCTCATTGTTGGTTGCTCGAAAGTCGAACCGAATTGCGGAGGTGAAGACTTGTCTGTCTGGGCTGATCAGGACCACACCGGCGCCTGCTGCCATGCTAGTTGATGATCCGTCCACGTAGAGATGCCACGGAGCTATACGCCCCCTCGTCGGATCTTGTGGGAAAGTTAGCTCGACGATGAAGTCGGCCAGTGCTTGTCCCTTGATCGATGTTCGGGGTGCGTAGGTTATACCGTATTGGCTGATCTCCAGTGACCATTTCAGCAGGCGTCCGGCAGTGTCTGGGTGCTGTAGTATTTGACGCAGTGGGAACGTTGTAAGCACCTCTACTGGATGGTCAAAGAAGTAAGGCCTCAATTTTCTAACACTCATCACCAGTGCATAAGCCAGCTTCTCTGTTGGGGTGTACCGCAGCTCAGCTTCATGTAAGACTTGGCTCACGTAGTACACTGGGAGGTGTGTTTTCGCCTCTTCTCGGACCAGGATGGAGCTGATGGCCACCTCCGACGCGGCTAGGTACAGATACAGCTTCTCTCCAGGTATTGGCTTCGACAGAACCTGTGTATCCGCCAGGTATGTTTTGATATCTTCGAAAGCTCGTTGGCATTCATTTGTCCAGACGAAGTGGTTTTTGAGGTGGAGCTTGTTGGCTTTGGCCGCCTCTTTGTATCTCCGTGTGTTTGCTTTAATTGCCTCGAAAAATGGACAATTTCTGTCGCCGGACCTAGAGATGAATCTGTTAAGGGCTGCCATGCACCCAGTTAGTCTTTGAATTTTTTGGATGGAATCGGGTATCCCCATCTCGATTATGCATTGGACCTGTGTCGGGTTGACCTCAATTCCCCGCTGGCTAACTAGGTGCCCCAGGAACTTCCCAGAGTGTACACCGAAGCTGGTCTTTTTGGGGTTCAATTTCATGTTGTAGTGGCGCAGTATGTCGAAGGTCTGTTTCAGGTGGTCCAGGTGGTCCTCCTTTCTCAAACTCTTGACAACTATGTCGTCCACGTACACCTCCATGGATTCGCCGATGTGTTGGTTGAACATTTTGTTCACCAATCTCTGGTACGTAGCTCCGGCGTTGATGAGTCCGAACGACATCCTTTCCCAGCAATACATGTTCTTGTTGGTGTAGAACGTCGTGTGTTCCTGGTCATCCGGGTGTAGAGCTATCTGGTGATAGCCCGCAAAAGCATCCATGAATGTCATCATCTCATGGCCTGCAGTGCTGTCCACCAGCTGGTCAATGTGAGGTAGTGGGAAGTTGTCCTTCGGGCATGCTTTGTTCAGGTCTGTGAAGTCAATGCAGAGTCTCCACGTCCCGTTGTGTTTCTTCACCAGGACGGGGTTCGCGACCCACTGAGGACACAAAGCCTCCTTGATGAGCTTGTTGTCTAACAACTTCTCCACCTCAACTGTTAGAGCTGCGTACTTGTCTGGTCCATATTTTCTTCGCTTTTAGCGTACGGGTCTCCTCGTCGGATCTATGTTAAGTCTGTGGCAAGCATGTTCCAACGGGATCCTCATCATGTCTTCGTGGGACCAGGCAAATATGTCTAGGTTGGACATCAAGAACAACTCCATCCTCGACCGGTACGGTTCAGGTAACTCAGAACCGATGAAAAGTTCTAAGTCCCTTTCCGGGTCCACCGGGAGTGACGTCAACTCCTCCATGGGGGTTGCTTTTCTCTTCTGACATTTCCACCTCGGGTCGTTGATGAACTCGTCCCACTCCCCTTGTGACATCTGCGCAGGCTCGTGGCCTATGTGCGGTTCGAGGTCATCGGGTTGGCTTTCAGCTTGGGCGAGCTTGTCGGTTGTGAACACCTCCGGTGGTCTGTCAGCTTGGGATGGTGTGGTGACTTGGGGAGCCGGGTCAACGTCCATGGGTGTTGGTTCTTGACCTCCCGCAGGTCGCCCACCTTGAGCCTCATCAGCTACCTCCAAGGGAGTAGGCTGCTGCCCCTGCGCAGCTACGGACCCCTGTGTAGGTCTCAACACTTGGGTTTCTTCCACGTCCTCCATTGGTGTCGATTGTGTGTCTTGCACAGGTCCATTACCTTGGTTGATTTCTGACAAATCGCCTACTTCCATAATCTCAGTTTCGACTGAGATGACGTCCAGGATGTTTGGCTCGTCTACGGGGATCTGTACGTCCTCTTCGAGGATGTGGACTTATGTAACAGACTTCTTAACCCGGCCATCTTTGACTTGGAGTAAACACTCTCGGGCCTTTTTCTGGTCACCTTTTATAGTTCCGGCACCCTTTGGAGTTGGGAATTTTAAACAGTAGTAGTAGGTCGAACACGCCACTTTGAATTCATTAATAAAAGGGCGGCCAAGGAACCCATTGTAGGAGGACTGCTGGTCGACAACTAGGAAATCTATGAGCCTAGTCAGTCTCCTTTCGGGGTCCTCAGCCGATACAAGTTGGACGCTCAACCTAACACTACCTAGGGGGACGGTTACAGCTTCTCCGAACCCCACTATCCTAGCATTGCTAGGTTCCAGGTACGACTCAAAATCACCTAAGGCATGCAAGGTGGATTTGAAGAGAATGTTGGTGAATGCGCCGGTGTCCACAAGTAGCCTGTGAACTCGGACGTTCATGATGTCGGCGGTTATCACCAACGAGTCGTTGTGGGGCATCAGTACCCCCCTCCAGGTCCGCTGAAGAAAATGTCAGCTCGTCAGCGAGCTGTGAGACGGACCTGGGGCCGGAGCTGCCTTCCTGGACTTGATTTATGGCCCGGATTTCGACCTTCCTCTTTCTTCTGGATATGGAGGATCCCCCGTCTTAGAGTCCTCCTACAGCTCCGATCTCCCCCTCAAGAACTAAGAGTTCCCGAGTCGGCTCCATATTTTGCTGAGGTTGGGGAGGTGCCCTCCGTCTGTGATGGGGACCAGGTTGATCTGCTTCCTCCCCCTCATCATCGGAGGTAGCCCTCCTCTCGAACCTCGGTCTCTTAGCTGGGGCCTTCACGAACTCGGCCAATTTCCCCTCCTCATAAAATTTCCAGAGTTGCTTGAGGAGGTCTCGGCACTCGCTGGTGAAGTGGCCGTTGGCCTGATGGTAAGCACAAAATTTGTTTGGGTTGAGCTTCGTGCGGTCTTGGCGGATCCGCCTTGGCTCCTCCAGCATGGCCTTGCCCTGGACGGCAATGAAGACATGGTCGACGGAGACAGTGAGGACCTGGTTGAGCTTTTCTTTGAGCTCGTCTCCCTCGCCAAAGGCCTTTAAGTTCCAGGGAGCTTTGTAGGTGCCCCCGGACTTCTTCCCGTAGGGCTTCCTTTCCTCGTGGGCACCAACTTCTTTCAGTAGTGCCTCCTGCATAGCCACAAACACCCCCGCCTTGTGGCGGAATTCGCTATAAGTGTTGGGACATGCGAGGTGCATTTCCTTCCAGAGGTCGGTGCCCCTCTTGAGTCCGGCCATCGCTGCGACGACATTGGTATCTTCGGTTACCAGCTCGCCTTCCAGCAGAATCTTGTCGAACCTTTCCAGGTACTGCTGGTCGGTTTCGCTCTCGCCTTGATGGATGTTGGCGAGCCGGTGCTTCTGGGTGAGGTAGGACCCGAACCCAGAGAAGTGGGTCAGAAACTCCCACGAGAGTTGGCCAAATGAGCAGATTGACCCAGGGGCGAGTGAAGAGAACCAACGGTGAGCTCGGTCCCCTAGGTTCAGCGGGAAGTTCCGGCACTGGGTAGGGTCGGTGGCACCGACCAAAATCATGAAATCCGCGTACTTGGCCAGGTGGACCTTTGGATCCAATTCGCCTTCGTACGCGGACATCACCGGGAATTGAATTTTCTTCTGGACCGGAGCGCGGAGGATGGCAGGTGCCAATGGAGAGGTGGGGAGAGTCGTGGCGTCAGGTCCGCCAGACTTGGCTGCTACCTGTGCTTGTAGCATTTTAACGGCCTTTTTCAGTGAGGCCAGCTTGTCATCTCGGGTCACCTCCGGCGGAGGGTGCTCAAAGGTCGTGCGTCTCGCGGGCTGGAACTGGCGTCCACCGTGGGGGCCTAACTGGTCAGTGGCGGGCCTCCTCAGCCTTTCGTGGGCTGACCTGCGTGGCTGTTGGTCGGAGTCCCCATGGGACGCAGCTGGGACTGCCGTACGCTCATTTTCTTCGTACCTCGGGCCCAGACGGCGTTGGAGGACTTCCCTCCTTTGAGATTGGTGGGTGCCAGATGCCCCGGTGTAGGTCGACTCCCTTCCAGTGTAAGGAGCGGGACCCTCCTCTACCATTTTGGCTTTGCCGGTCCTCTCCCTGCACTGGCGAGCTTGTGCCGAGCTCGCCTCCTGCTCGGTGGGGAGTACACTGTAGTCCCCCCTGGTTTGGGTGCCCTGGGTGGGCCTGGTCTGCTCCCTGGTTTCGGTGGCTGGAGCTCGCCTGGGTACTAGGGCGAGCTCGTCCTGCTGTCGCTGCTGCAACCTTTGTAGGGTTGCGATGGTGCGTTGGAGCTCGTCAGGGTTGCTGACCAGGTCCCTCAGAGCGGGGGCCAAGTCTTCCTGGGTCGCCGCAGTTCGCGGAGGTTGCGGAGCTGCAGTGCTCTTCTGGGGAGGTGGTTGTGATGTCTCCACCACCTGGCGTGAGGTGTCCACCTCGGCCTGGTTTTGATTGCCCCCTCTAGACCTTCCCGCAGCTGCGGAGGCCTGTCCCTTGGCGGCTCGAGTGTTAGCCATTCTTGGGTTTCGGAGGGGGTAACTTGCTGAAGGGCTTCGAAGTGGAGGGAGGTCGCCGGCGTGGTGGAGGTCGCCTGAGTGGTTGTCGTCCAGCTTAGGCGGAGCTGTGCAAGTTTTCGTCTAGCCTTGGTGTGACGAATTGTCCGAAATTCGGTTTATTCGTGTACACACGCGCGTTTGAAAACTTGTTCCGGAGCGATTTCATGAAATTCAAAAATTCAGGTTTTTGTCCGGAAATCCGGGTTCTTCGTTCAAGGGGTGAAGATTTATGTGTATTTTCCAAATGTTCTTGAGTTTTATCAAGAACACCTTCAAATCTTCAAACCCTCAACCAAACCCTAACCTTTTGTTCTTGAGATTTTTTTTTTATTTTCCAGATTCGGACCCCTTCTTCTAGCGCCAAATTGTTGATAGAATTTGTTAATCGATGTTTGTTTATGTGGCTTTACAACATATTAATCCTATCAAACAATAATCCAAGAATTTGTGTTCTTGTATGTAATATGAGGAGGGAGAGTAGAGAGTTAAGAGAGAGAAATATTGCAGTGTGGATTGTATTAATTTTCAGGATTTGTGAGAATTGTGTGAATAGTACAAGAGAGGTCTTATTTATAGGTGTGCGAGTGTGAGACGGCACCTTATGAGCCTATATGTCTTCCGGTGTTGACGAGGGTCTGTAACCCTCGTCCTGGTCCCTTACACTGCCACCTATGTTGTGCCTCGCCCTACTACTATGCCTTAGACTAGATGGGCCTCATTAAAAACCTCGCCATAAACCACCCTTGTGGATAAACCGGACGGAGGGAAAAAACGTACAACCATCGGGATCTAATAAGCTAACAGGCGAGCTCGGAGATGAGTTTCAGTGGCTCGGGCGAGCTCCTGGGCG
>JAPKLY010000836.1:66093-123991 GCA_026898435.1 Prunella vulgaris | reverse complement strand
ACAACTCTAATTTAAAAAATACAGTTGAATTGGATTATGTACCTGGTGTACAAGAGACTTACTTATATTAGTACTATACTATGAAATTTGTTTCTAGTATGAAACTTATATCATTAGATACATTTATTAATATCATTATATATATTTATTGACATTATAACATTTTATATTGTGATATTAGTTTATAAGTCTAATGGTAGCAGTAAGTACATGTAATGATATCAGTAAACACAATAAATTATATTAATTTAATAATATGAACACATTTCATAGGAGAATTTTGAGTGATTATACATATAATGTTTTGGGATAATGGTAGATGAGAGAAATATATATGGATGATAAAATCTCAGTTTTAAAATTTAGATTAATAATGACAGTATGTACTTGTTTTTAGATTTTGAGAAGGGTGGAGAATTATATCAAATCAACATGAAAGATTATATGATGTAATATTATTATATTATTGCTGAAGAATTTTTATATTAAATCAAGTGTGTAAGAGCAGTTATATTATACTATTACATTCTTATTTTAGATTTTTTTTGTAATTCTAATATTTTATGTATGAATCAGAGATGGATCTTAAAATTCTAATAATTCGTAAAGAGAACAATATAGGAGAAGTTACATATTCCATATTCGGATTTCGGTGGAAGAAATTCCAAAACAAACATGTCCCAAGGGTTTCCAACATGAAATTAATGGCTACATATGAATTCCAGTCCGGAACCAATTTCTAGAATCCAAATCTCATTCAAAATAACTTTTGTTAATTAACATTTATCATAAACTGGTACAAAGAATTTAAATGACCAAATCTAACATATATCATATCAAATCTTGTTGCATACATTTTTATTAATTTGAAATGAAAACATAAGAATATATTACTAATTGAAGTGCTATACAAAAGTATAAGACACACACAAATGCAAATTCTAATTTCGCCTAATTAATTTCAACATAGCCCATTCAAGAAAATTAGGGAAATGGTTGTTTATTAATTATAAAATTATGTTAAACAATTAAACACTTACTTGAATGGAAGCGCGTCTGTTGTAACTTAAGACTACCAGTAGATAAATCAAAGCGAGAAGAGACTGAAACAGACGGAGACGAAGATGAATAAAGAGAGAGATTTTATTGAAACAAACGGAGACGAAGATGAATAAAGAGCGAGAAGAGATGAAAACAGATGGAGACGAAGACGAAGACGAAGACGAATAAAGCGAGAACAGACTGAAATAGATGAAAACGAATAAAGGGAGAGAGCATTTATTGAAAAATAATAATTCGTAAAGATGGTGCAATTGCATTAAATAGATAGATTCCTATTGTTGCAACATATATATATGGAAAAAAAAAAACTTGAGTGCAGTTGAGTATATATACTCTCTCCCAGATTTATTTGAAATTTGACCACAGTCTAAAAATTTGATATTTGAAAAATAAATTGTTTATATAAAAAATATTAGTTCATACAGAAGAAGGGTGTTAGTTTGTATTTTATAAAGTATTAATAATTTACAAACTAATACTCCATGTGTCAATTGTTAAGTTTTTTATTTTTTTGAGTGCATTACAAATTGTTCAAAAAAAAATGATCATATTTATAAATTAGTTCAAAATATTTATATAGATATATAATTTTTTTTCGAAAAAAATATAAATTTTTTTTTGCACAGAAGCAATTTGTAATTAGTGTAATTTTTTAAAGAAATAATCACAGATTGATACAATAATAATGCACTATTTTCAAATAGGTAAAAAATCTTTGCATAATAGTGTATACATAAGTTAAATAATAGAGTTTTTTTTTTTGCATATTGTATCTATTTGAAAATATTGCATTATTTTTGTACCAATCTATGAATGACCTATTTTTAAAAAAAAATTATAATTTTTCCTTGTTTTTTTACATAATGATTATGGGAAATATTCCATGTGTCCCTTTTTAAGCCTTTAATTTACTTTTTGCACAAATGTTAAAGAATATAAATTAAATGCATGGTAAAGTATTGAGAATTGAGATGTGTGATTAAAAACAAGTAACAGATATAGATATAGAGATAGAGATAGAGATAGAGATAAAGATAGATAGAGATGTGATAATATTTACTTTTCATTAAATGAAATACTCCCTCTGTCTCTAATACTTTGCACCCTTTCCTTTTTAGTCTGTCCTACAACACTTTGCACACCCTATAAATGGAAATAACTACTTTAACTTTATTATAATATCCACATATTTACACAAAATGCCATTAGTTTCACACCCAATCCAATTAATTTTATTATTTTAATAATATAAATTTACACATCACCCTTAATACTCTACTTTTTACACACTTTTTTAAAAAAACGTGTAAAAAGAGGTGTGAAAATTTCTCAGGAACGGAGGAAGTATAAAATGTTACTTGGAATGACAAGATGTGGTAGTGTAGACAATATAGATTAAGTCTCATGTGCACCAAGTGCACCGTTCAATTCAAGTGTATTTTTAAAAAGTTAAACTTACTATATTAAAAAATTACACCTATTATTACTGAAAAACATCACTTTAAAAAATACATTTTTCAATAATAACATGTGTAACATTTAATAATAATTCATGTTACTGTTTAAAAATATACTATAGTTGAACGGTGTATTTGGTGAACATAAGACTAAAACTTTGTTCTTATCGTGATATATATTTTGCTTTTATATTATACGAAAAAATATTTATTTCTATAAAAGCAAATGTAAATGTGCAAAAGAATAACATTTTGTCTGATAGTAACACACATTTGCTCTTAATTTGTGTGCTTTAATTGGTTATTTTGTGACAATAATTTTATATTTTTTTTGTAATTATTTGACTTATATTATTATTATGGTCTTAATACTATAATTGTTTATTTTTCCTATGAATTTCAGGTTATATTGGAACATTTTGAGTTAGAGTGAAAAATTACTGGGACTTCTACAATTGCGCAATGGTGATGAGACTTGAACCATATGAAACTTCTCGAAAAGAGGTTTGGAACAAAAAAACTGAGTCAATCCGAGTCATTTAATAATATAAACAAATTTCATAGGAGAATTTTGTGTACTTAAATATATATTGTTTTCAGATGAGGGTAGATGAGAGAAATATGGATGATAAATCTCTGTTTTAAATTTTAGATTAATAATGATAGTATGTGTTTGTTTTGAGATTTTGAGAAGGGTGGAAAATTATATAAATCAAAGATGAAAGATTATATGATGTAATATTTTTATATTACTGCTGAAGAATCTTTATATTAAATCAATCGTGTACGAGCAGTTATATCATATTGTTATATTCTTATTATAATTTTTTTATATCAAACCAATTATGATATTTTATGTATGAATCAGAGATGGATCTTGAAATTCTAATAATTCATAAAGAGAATAGTATAGGAGAAGTTACATTCCATATTCAGTGGAAGAAATTCCAAAACAAACATATAAACCGACTACATATGAATTCTGGTCCCGAACCAATTTCTAGAATCTATATATCATTCAAAATAACTATTGATAATTAACATTTATCATAAATTGATACAAAGTGTTGGTCCAGAAATGAGTAAGAATCAATGTATGGGGGGAGAATACACTGATGACAACTTTTTTCCTTTTCAGGAAATTCTCCTCTGGAATTCAGTTAGTTAGAAACTGAGATTGCTCACTGAGACTTAGTCCTGAGGATTGGAAGACTCAGAAACCAGATAATACTGAATCCTGTCATGTGCTCAAAGTGAGCTCAGAAAAGATAACCTACCTACTGACTGCTGAGAAGCTGGTCAATTGGATAACTATCTAATCAAACTTTTCAGTGTGGAATAGTGAGCCATAAATTATACACGTTTTAGTGTTTTCCTGAAAGTTGTTTTAACGTAGTTACTGAAATGTGGTTAAGGGACTGTGCTTAGTATTCAGGATCAGGAAGATTGATTCTTCCTGAATTTCAAAACAGTGCTGAAATGATTTCCTGAACTAAATGATATGATAGTTAAGAATGCAGAGCAAAAGCAAATCAACATACATAGATTTTTACGTGGTTCAAAAACTCAAGATCCTACGTTCACGACCTGACTTAACAGGAACAATCCACTCTTAGGATTAGTTCTTTTTTTTTATACGTGCCAAGGTGCACGAGCAGTCTCATTCCTCTCTAAGGAATTCAATCACTGGGTGGTTTTACAAGTCCCAGTCCTTCCCACCTCACCAACTCACAACTTAGAGTGGTTTGACTTTCAGTTTCCAACTAATGTGATAATCCTTACAATCAAAACAGATCTAAAGGATGAATTATCACTTTAAGCTAAAATACAGAAAGATTCCTATCAACACTAGGGAAATTTATAATGCAGAGTGTTGAGAGCTTGAATACTTTGAGCGCTTGAATTTTTTGTTATTCTCGAAATTGAAATTTCCCATAACCTTGTTTGGGTGCAAAGTCTTCTGTATTTATAGGGAGATTTGTAATAGATTCGTTGGATGAGATCAAAATAAATCTTCATATTTTTACTTTTCACCAATGCTTGATTTGGTGAAAGTCTATTGGCGCCGCCTGCAGGTCTGTGGAAATTTAATACGAAGTCAGCTCCGTACACACGTGTCATCGTCTCACTAGCTGCTTTTCAAATGGCTAGTTGTTGACATATCTTTATGCTTCATAGTACCATTTAATACTCCGAGTAAGGTGTACTTAAACTCATGTGTAAATTTTTGCCTTCATTGGAGTTCTGACATTCTTCTTGTCCTCAGTGCTTTAGCATAAATACTAAGTCACAAAGCATCAATAACCTTTTCTATCAGGACTTATAGGTGTCAGTAGGATCAACACTCAGCCCAATTACTCAGGTTACATTCGCCTTCACTTAACAGGTTCTGTCCAGAGTACGCTTAGTATACTCAGTAGAAAACCATCAGTAGAATTCCTCAGGATTGGTTCTATTCAGGATCGATCTTCTCAGGATCTCAGTTTCAGGACAACTTTCTTGAACTTAATCTTCAATGAACACACTGTTCTCAGGAATAACTCTCCATGATTTCAATCTTCAGGTCGTCTCCTTCTGACTTCAGTAGGTTCCCCCCCTGAACTGAGTACATGTAAATATAAAATAAATCTAATATATCCTGAACTATTCCTGAATTTATACAATCCTGAATTATGTACTTAGACAAATTCATATTTAGGATTTTGGGATATGAATCAAAACAACTCAGTGAATATCCCAACACAAAGAATTTAAATGACCAAATCTAACATTATTATATCCAATCTTGTTGCATACATTTTTTATTAATTTGAAATGAAAACATAAGAAAATATTACTAATTGAAATTCTATACAAAAGTATAAGACACACATAAATGCAAGTTCTAATTTCTCCTAATTAATTCAACATAGCCCATTCAAGAAAATTAGGGAAAATGTTGTTTATTAATTATAAAATTATGTAAATAATCTAACACTTACTTGAATGGAAGCGCGTCTGTTGTAATTTTAGAGTGTTCTGTAGATAAATCAAAGAGAGAAGAGATTGAAATAGATGAAGACGAAGACTAATAAAGAAAGAAATATATAACTTTTAGTCTATCTGTAGATAAATCAAAGCGAGAAAAGATTGAAATAGACGAAGACGAAGACGAATAAAGAAAAAGAATTTATCAAAAAATAATAATTAATAAAATTGGTAAAATGCAATAAATAAAGGGGTTTTTATTATTGCAATATATATGGGAAAGGCAAAAACTTGAGTGCAGTTGAGTATATATACTCTCCCCCAAATTTGTTTGAAATTTGATCATGCACTAGAAAATAATGATATTTTGAAAAACAAAAATAAATATGAAAATATTAGTTCATTACAAAAGAAGAGTGTTAGTTTGTATTAATAAGTATTAATACTTTACAAACTAATTCTCCATATGTCCCTTGTTAAGTTTTTTTTTTTTTTAGCCATTTACAAATAGGTTCACTAAATGACCATATTTATAAATAGTTCTAAATATATGTATAAATAGATGTATAATCTAATTTATTTTGTATGCATAAAATGAATTTATAATTAGTGTAATTTTTTTAAAACTATTTTATAATTTTTCCTTATTTATTACATAATGATTATGATTAATATATTATCATTTGTCCCTTTTTTAAGCTTTTCATTTGCTTTTTACACAAATGTTAAAGAATAAATTAAATGTGTATTAAGGTATTGAGATTTGTGATTAAAAAAAATATAGAGATAGAGATAAAGATAGAGAGTGATGTAACATTTCAGTAGATGAAATATAAAATTTTACTTAGAATGACAAGATGTGATAGTGAAGACAATAAAGTAAGTTTCTTCTGCATCAAGTTCACCATGCAAGTCGAGTGCATTTTTAAAAAGTTTTATTATGACTGAAAAGTTATACCTAATATTCCTCACTTTAAAAATACACTTTTCAGTATTAACATGTGTAATTTTCAGTAATAATTGATATAACTATTTCAAAATACACTTAAGTTACATGGTGTACTTGATGCATATAAGATTAAAGCATATTTTTATATTTATATATAGAGAGATGTTATGACATTTACTTTTCATTAAATGAAATATAAAATTTTACTTGGAAAGACAAGATGTGATATGGAAGACAATATAGAGTAAGTCTCTTGTACACGAACACAAGTGCACCATGCATCTCAAGTGCATTTTTAAAAAAGATAATATTTATTACTACAAAAAAGCTTTTCATTTATTTTTTTTACCTTTTTTGAAAATTATTTAATTTATTATTATTATTTTTATTCATTTTTACATTATTTTCATTATTTTTTTCATTTTTCTCTATCACATGATTAGTACTATATCAATATTTTATATTTTTCTTAATATGTGTCAAAAAATAATGAATAATATATAGTTAGATGAAGGGAGTACATTGCAATGCATCCTTTAAATATTGGCACTTGTCACCGAGACTGATTATTGGATGTTGATTTATTAGTTGGTTTTAAATACCTTTAACATTTGTAGGCATGTCTCTTGCCATGTTATATCTAATGAAGAAATAAATTTGTTTTGTCCAATAAAAAAAAAATCTAGACTTAAAAAATCTTTTGATTTAAAAAAATTAATTTTTAAAAGTCATTTATAATAAAATAAAAAACAAACATACCTTTAGTGAAAACAAATCCAGAATTGCACTACTTTTTGCACAAAAATATAATATATTTTATTAATAAATTTTTATTTGAGCAATACTTATCTATATATAACACAACTGTCAACTTATTTAATAAAATAAACTATTCTTTATTTTTATATTTAAATTTAAAAAATATGTTAAATTGATAAAAAAATGTGTAAATTAAAATAAAGAATTCATCATAATATTAAGTACGGTGAAATTTAAAATGTCACAAAGATGGTTCAAACTCTAACCATATTCGGAATACAATGATCTTTTTGGTTATAAATGATTTTTAAAAAATCGTTTTTTGAAAACTAGTTATTTTTAATAATTAGAAATTTTAAAATATGTATTCTTTTTAAAGTTTTTAGTAGGGTAGGCTTTTAACTTTATGAAGTAAGTGAAATTAAAAGTAGAATAGATAAAGTAAAAATATAATAATATTTTATATAGGTTCACTTTTTTAAGATGATTTTTTTTTTTGAAAAGAAAAATTCATTAAACTTGGAGGACAAGGGTCCTCCAACCCTTACACAATCAAACTTCACCAACCTATTCACCAAATCTGCTCACTTCTCTACATCAATAAAATTCTCTTATTCTCAAACCACCTCCCTATAGACACATTATCTTTTAACATCAACCTTATTGATAACCAAGACCACACCCTAGCTTTTATTTCATTCTTCATTCTCGAGATATCCGGGCGTATATTCTCAAAAACAAACTCATTCCTCCCTTTCCAAATAGTCCATACAATACATAACCACATACTAACCGCCACTTTTCTTATTTTGCCACTACTGAAAACTTCCCCACTTTTTTAAGATGAGTTTAAAATAGGTTTATCAATTTAAACCTATTACAAATAGGTTCACTTTACTTATATATATATATATACTCTCTCATATCTCTCTTCTTTCATATCAGATTCAAAATATACACTCTCTCATATCAGATTCACGGCGACACACAGGTTAAAGGCGCACGACTTCACAACGGCAGACGAGGATGGGGAAGCGACGACGATGGGCATAGCAGCGACAGAGAGATGGATGCAGTGGCGCGTTGCTTTTGTTTGTGTGGCTGATGGTTGTGTTGCTGGTGGGGGAGGCACTGGTGGTTGTGTAGTGATTGTGTTTTGATTTGTAAAATTCTTTACATTTGTAAATAAAGTAAATTTTAAGGCTTCTCTTGTTTGTGCAGAGGTTATTTTATTCATTTGTGTAGAATTTATTTTTCGTGTTGAAAGATAATTTGTCGTGTGTGCAAAGTGTATTTTTTTTTCATTTTTTGCAACTTATTTTGAATTCAAAATGAATATATTTTTGTTAAAATTAATTCAAAATTAATAATTTATACAATATAATTGAGCTTATTGTGTCGTTAAAATTTGACTTATTGTATAAAACAATATTTGCATGTGTGTAATAATTTTCTGCCTGTTGTGCAAAATATTTTTTGTCTACCATGCAAATAATTTTGTGCGTATGTGCAAATAATTTTGTGCATGTGTACAGTGTACAGCCCGTACATGTAAATTTATTAGTAAATTTAACTTTTTGGTGAATTTATTTTAAAATTCCCTTTAGATAATGCCCCTATATATAAATTTCTTTAATATTTAGGTTAAATTATGAAAGAATATAATTAGAATTTTAAATTTCAATTTTTTTTAAAACACAGAAAGAACATATCTTAAAAACTACTCCCTCCGTCCTGTAGGAATTTGCACCCTACGGGACGGCACATTTTTTAAGGAAAATTGTTTTATATATAAAGTAGTGGCATATGGGTAAATATGTGTAAAAGTTTGTGAGTGTGCACCTAAATCAATGTTTCCTTTTTTGATAGTGTGGAAATTTCTGTGGGACGTCCCAATAAGGAAAGTGTGCAAATTCCTGTGGGACAGATGGAGTATTTGTAATCTCAGACTCAGACTTATACCTTGTGGTGGAGTCTTTTAAAATGAAGAAAATTTGATGGTTCCTAAATCTTTTAACCCTTCCCTCTCCAACTCACAATTAATTTAAGTAATGAAATTAATAGCTGTGGTAGTTCTTCTCGAAGGCGTATGAAGGATAAAAAATATTTAAAAAATAATATTATTTTATTAAAAATAATTATCAAATTTCTTAAAAATATCACATTTTATTATAAATTTATTACTAAGTTTTCAAACAATTTTTACAATTTTATTGATTTTTGTTATTTATTTTTGCGTGAAAGTAATATTGGTGTTGTATATTTCAAGGTTGTAGAAGTCGGAAATCGGCAATCGGGCGCTTTTTGGCCGCCTAGTCGCCGCCTAGTTTTTTTTTAAAATTTTTTTTTAAATAAAAAATAAAAAAATAAAATTTTGGCCGCCTAGGACCGCCTAGGACCGCCTAGAGACCACCTAGGCCCGAAAACCCCTAAAAGGGCCGATTTTGCAGAAATCGGGTCGGCAAGGGGCCACCTAGCGCCTAGGCGGCCGCCTACCACCGATTTCTGCATCACTGGTATATTTTAATATTTGGCTCAGGTTATATGCACCCATACATGTTAGTAGTGCACCCATACATGTTAGTAGTGCACCCACACATATTTTTTAATAACTATAATATTATAGATAAAAGCATAAATACCCTTCTTTCATGTGTGAAAAATAAATTTGATGAACCCACCATAATTCAATTAAAAGTACCGTAAAAAAAAGAGAAAAAAAAAAGAGGAAGAATCAGTCAACATTATCTCCACTTTCATTCCTACGATTATTTGAGAATTTCAATTTTTTTTACTAAAATTCAGTTAATTTGACCGAATAATCTTTTTTTTTAAAATATTATCAAAAAAATTCATTCAAAATTTCTTAATCTCAAAATCTTCTATTTGAAAGAATTTGTTGAAAAATATACATAAATTCGATTAAGTTGGCCAAAAGATGGTCTTATTTTAAAAAGACTTTACCACAAATTTTCCTTGAAAATTATTTAATCTCAAAACCTTTTATGTGGAAGAAGTTTTCGAGACCTTCACAAAAATTCGGCCAATTTTGGTGAAAAATGATATTTTTTTCAAAATTTTTTTTACCGAATTCCCCACTATTGTCTGTATAGTACAACCACTTCAAATTACCTTTTAATTTTTTTTTGAAGTGATGTCAATGGGTCAATTTGAGTATGTTTCTTCGTCCTTGAATCAGCAATCAAGCCACCACCATCTGCATTGAAAAAAAATTGCTTCTATGCTCAAATTTCTCTAACGAAATACATCTCTCCCCTGAAGAAACTAAACCAAAACCAAAGTCCGTCCAAATTCCTAATTTTTTGAAAAAAAAAAAAAGAATCTCACTCCGAGAGATAAAACTCTAATTTTTGAATCCCAAAATTAAAAAAAAATCTGCCTTCTACTTTTTTCCGGATGCACGGGGCGTCACCATCGCTGGAAGAAACATCACCGTTGTCCGTGGAAGCCGCATCCATTTACGCCCCTATTCTTGCGCTGATCGAAGCCTCTGTATGCCATTGAAGCTCCACAAGAAAACATCACTGTCATCTTCGTCTTTGTCTTTGCAGTGGCTAGGCGCATCCAGGAGAACAAAGTCTGCTCTTCATCGAAAGTCAGAGAACAAAGCCATTCTTGTTTCGGTCCTTCGTCGTTTTCATCTTTGCGGTGATCAATTTTATCGCTGGAATAGGAAAATGGTTAAGATGAAGTGGCGAGTAACAATTGTGATGGGTGCATTTATTAGTTCATAAAAGGGTATTTTTGTCATTTTTAATTGTATTATAATTAATATTATGTTAAAATGTGTGTACTTCAAACGCATGTGGGTGCATGTAACCTGGGCCTTAATATTTATGTTGCAGTATTATCACATAATGTTCAAACCCAACAAATGCGCTACATCTTCGGCCCATCAGCAATTGATTGGGCCACCAAGTATTTTTCAAATGGGCCAATTTCAAATATATAAATTTAATGGCCCAGGTGGTGCACATACGAGATGAGAACAAACATTATATATTTAGTACACTCATAAAACTAACCCTAATTTACTCCTATTCATAATTATTGTACACACTCCTTTGAAGAAACACGTCTTCTTCTTCCATGTGAAATCACCGTCCGGCTACCAGTTCATGACATGACGTTACAGTCCGCGAAAAGCCACCTCTAATATTCAGCCCACCATACGATGTCACCGTCCACGAAAAGCCGCCACCAACAATTGGCGTCAACCTTTGAGAAGCCGCCACTACATCATTTAGCCAATAAAATTGGGAGAAATTCAGGTTAGCGCTCCTCCTTCCCGTCCGACATCGTCGTCCCCATCCGGCTACCACAGATGTCGCCGTCCCCATCTAGCAGCCACCAAAAGTTGCTATCAACTCGCATATGAAAATTCAAAAAACTGTGTAAAATATTTTCGAAAATTTACCTATTTTTTTATTTTTTTTTCAAAATCTCTATATTTTTCCGAAAAAAATCGAATAGTGATGTATTTTTCAAAAAATCAGAGTCGAAATTTGTGCATTGTGAAATTTTAAGAAAACCCGCAAATATCATATGTTATATTTTTGTCATCATATTATCATATTATAGCAGACCCTAAACCTTAAGTACAATAATATATAAAAAAAAAACAAGCATAAATATTTAGTAACACTATACAAATAATCTTTTCCTATAAAAAACTTAATTCAACAGACAAATAAGAAAAACTTGTGACCATATATAGGGGACGATGATAGAATACTATAGTTGAAATTTCCCAACAACCAAACATAATGGTCTGAATATGAATGAAATTACAATCCTTGAAAAAACTCTCTTCTTCTTCTTCTTCTTCACTTTATTAGACGAATTAGAGTGGATGCACAACAAAATATATTTTCAAATTGGTAGTTACAAAAAGGGATAATTTTTTAAGTTTATTACAAAAGAGTAACAATTGTGCAATTTTTAAAATATTTGCACATTCATTCTGAGTGTGCTTTTGGGTGTGCATTTTTTTTAATTTTTGAACATCTTTCTCTCTTTGTAATTTAAAATGAAAGTGTCACCTCTTTGTTTTAATTTTTTTTCTTCTCTTTTTCAAATACGAAGAAAGGACATATACATCTTTTTATATGTTATAATAACTTTTAAAAATTTACCGTGTGTGCACCACTCACATATGTGGGTGCATATATTCTAGGCCAAATTTAATTCAAGAGTCCACCTATATTTCCTTTGATTATTCATGATTTGAACTTAATTTATTTCTTCAATTATATCAAATAAAATATAGGTCTGAATTTACTCCAAAAATCTTCATTTTACCTACAAATTAGTAACAAATATCTTTCTCAATAATTAAACGCATTTGGTCAATTTAATGTATAAAAATGCATAAAATTTTATAAAAAGGAGTAAATTAAGCATATGAATTTTGAATAATTATCACACTAAACACGTAATAGTATCGATACGCACAAGTGCTTTACCAAATTACTAACATCAGAAACACTAATATCAACTTTCTAAGAAACCAATAACAAGAAGTCCATAAAACAATACCCAAAAGATAATATTCGTACCAATTGTCTTCCACTGTTACTAAGAAAAATAACATCAAAAGCATATTTTATCAACGTAATCTCATCTTTATTCACAAATCACAAGTAGCATCATTTGAAAAATCTCATAGAATATAGATAAGAAATAATTTTAAATTGGTACAAAATTTTTGCATATATAATAGAATCATCATAAGTCGAATAATAGATGGGGTTTTTTTTTTCATATTATACCAATGTAAAAATAATGCTTTAATATATACCATTTCTCAACATGTTTGGAATAATAAAATTATTTCACACCCATAAATTAATTATAGAGATAATTGAGTAAGTCTCTTGTGCACTAAGTACACCGTGCATCTTAAGTGCATTTTTAAAAAATTACACAAAACACTATTGAAAAGTTACACATATTATTATTAAAAAATATATTTTTAATGTATATTTTTCAGTAATAACACGTGTGACTTTTCAATAATAATTAATTTTTTTAAATATACTTTAATTACACAATGAACCTAGCACACAAAAGACTAACACTAAATAATTCCACTGCATGTAACTTTCAAGATGATTACAATAGACAATAATTGTCGCATGCACGCACCTCAAATTATTAAAAAAAAAAAAACCATAAATTCCTTCCTAGCTCCTCTTTAAAAAATGTCAAAACTTATAGAATATAGCATATAGTTAAAGAATCCAAATTGATGTGCTATAAATAAAGAAGCAAATAGCTTGCTAGCTAAAGTACATCAATTAATTATAAATACAATAGAATTAACTTTAATGTTCCAAAATCGTCATATTAAGTTTATCGATTGGTTTGTGGAGTCCCAACATCACACTATATTTATAAATAGATATTGTGCAGAAAAAAATGTGCTTCTATATAAAAAAAAATATAATTTTGTGCAAATTAATATTGTAAACCTATTTATAAATATAGTGATTTTTTTTAAACTTATATGTAAATCGCCCCACAATTTTTCTGTTTCCGTCCCTTGAAAAAGAGGAAGCAAGAGTGAAGTTTGTTAGGGTTTCCCAAACAATCTTGTAGTAATATCTACGACCCGAGCAAACTACATCTTTAAAAAGAAAAATTATCAATACGAATAATTAGGAGTATCAAGAAAAGAAAGATATATTTTTAAAATTTATTTTCTTTAAATATTAATTTGAATTTATGATCTGATTTATGCATGCTCTAATAATACTTCCAAAATCCCTCAGTACTTCCACAATCCATCATTAGTTTCTTTGTATTAAATTTGATATGAAGAAAGACTCGTATTCCATTTAGACTGATACGACACGGTGTGACCTGTTTAAAGAATAATGAAGATATATGTGTCTAGTCTTATATGCATTAGGTATAACGTGCAAATCAAGTGCATTGTTAAAAAGATATAAAAAATACTATTGAAAAGCCACAAATAATATTACTAAAAAAGTATTTTTAAAAATTTACTTTTCAGTAATAACATGTGTAACTTTTCACTAATAAATTGTGTAATTTTTTGAAAATACACTTGAATTGCACGATGCACTTGGGCACTAAGAGACTTACTCTCTATATATATAAATTTTACAACACTATTATACAATATCAACTATAATGAGATTTCCCTCATCTCTCTAAAGTAGTGTTTTTTCCCATCAACGAAAAACAAATCGTGTTCATAGTGTTTCATTCTTTTCATTTCAGTACCTCCATTTGCTTATTTTCTTTCTCACATCGTATCACAAAAATTTATATACTTCAAAATAAAAATATTTCTTACAATCCCAAATCAGGTGGGTTAGCTCACCTGGCCACTGGGCTCCTCACATGAGTGAGTGACCTGAGTTCGATTCCCTTTGGAAACGAATTAGGAGGGAGATATAAGGTTGGAATTGGAGATATGAAATGTAAAGGAGATTTGGTGAACTAACTTATAACTACTAACAAATATAATTTACATATATATATATATATATATATATATATTATATAACAATTAATAACGTGTTGTATAACAGCAGTTACCTGTTCTTTTAGTCGAGCATTCCCCATTAGTAAGTAAGAAAGATCATCTGGATCTGGATCGTTGATGGACAACCACAAAGGTAGCAATTACTTCCACTTTGTTGAGCTTCTAATTTATATCTTATATTTTCTGCACAAAGTTTATCATTCTCAGCTCAAAATTCTCTTGTCTCCCGGTTCTACTCCTTTACCTAAAAAATAATATTAAAATCATATTTAATGAAATAGTAATGTATTTATATATACCCTTACACTAAAATAATTAATTAATGGGAAAATTATAAAATAATTTACAAATTGGTTCTGTGAAAAAAAAAAGTGCTTCTGCGCGGAAAAAAACATGCTTCTGTGTAAATATTGTGCACCAATTTTTAAATATAATGACTTTTTTGAACCAATATGTAAATTACTCACAATTAATTTATATAGGAATTAAAATTACCTTTATCTGTACTCGCTTGTTTTGAAACCAAAATTTAACTTGCTAACAGTTCTAATCCTAATTCGTTGCTAAGTTCCACCATAGTCATCTTGTCATGGTGGGAGCAACCAAGAAAAAACCTAATGCCATATATTAAGTAAAGGATAGCTAATTAAAAAAAAGTAAAATGCATAAATAAGAATAATTGTAAATAAATTCATGTCTTTTTCTTATTTTTGATGGTCTTATCATGATTTTAAAAAGGGTTAGTTACATATTGGATCAAAAAAGTGATTATACTTACAAATTGATTCACAATATCTGCACAGAAGTATATTTTTTTCTGCACGGAAGTATATTTTTTTTCTGCACAGAACCAATTTATAATTTTTGTCAATTTTGTTTACCATTTTGTAATTTTCCCTTTAAAAAAAATATATCATATGCCATTTTTTTATGAAATGGATATCGTTATGTACTTTTATTAATATCATTACATGCATTTATTGACATTATAACATTTTATATTGTGATATTAGTTTATAAGTTTAATGATAGCAGTAAGTACATGTAATGATATCAGTAAATGCATGAAATTATATTAATTTTATAATATGAACAAGTTTTATAGGAGAATTTTGTGTACTCATACATGTATTGTTTTGTGATGATGGTGAGAGAAATATGGAAAATCTTAGTTTTAAAATATATTAATAATAACAGTGTTGAGTGATATTTCTAATTTAAAATATATGTGGCTAATTGTTCTTAATCAATCACTCAAACAATAATATAAAGTGTTTAATTAGGTGTTATATGATGAAATGTAGAGAGAAAATAGAGAGTAAATTTTTAGAAGTTGTTTCTTGTATTCAAAGTTTCAGATCCTTACAAATGAGGTATTTACAAGTATTTATACCCTCTTATGGGTGAGGTGACATCATTCTAAGCTATGTGGCTTTTGATGGTGACAAGTGTCCTCCACCTGTCACCACCTTATCCACTTGTCCCACTAACTTTAACCTAAACGACCTATGCCTTCCTTGCCGGTTCTTGGTCACCTTCGTGCCTTCATTCCTGAGAGATGATCGACCAGCTGGGCGAGCAACATGGCGAGCAAGTGGGCGAGCACCTTGGACTTGGCCACGTGGCTTGATGCCTCGCCACCTCCAGGCTGGGCGAGCAGGTAGGCGAGCGTGGTGGCGAGCACCTTAGGCTTGTCTTCAGAGCTTGATGCCTCGCCACCGCTGAGTCAGGCGAGCATGGTGGCGAGCACCTTAGGCTTGTCTTCGGAGCTTGATGTCTCGCCACCGCTGAGTCAGGCGAGCAAGCCAGCGAGCAGGTAGGCGAGCAACGAGGCGAGCAACTTGGTCCAGGCCACGTGGGCTTGTTGCTTTGTCACCCCAGGACTTGGGCGAGCACGCTGGCGAGCAGCTCGGCGAGCAACTTGGACTTGGATTTGTTTATACTTTAATTGCTATTTAATCATTGGGCTTACATGCTTTTATCAACATTTGCCCCTTAGCATATGCTTTGATTTGATTCTTCTTTATCAAAGCGTATGCTGGAATTAATCCACTGTGTTGGCGAACAGGTAGGCGAGCAACATGGTGCCCGACTATGTGCTCGGCTTTCATGCTCATCCTCTCCCTTGACAACCGAAGCGACGCTCCGGAAAATGAGGCATTTCCTCGTGTACTGTGCCAATCAGTCGCACGAAAAGACTTGCCCATTTAAAAAACTTTTGAATTTCTTGCAAAATAGTCCCCCGAAATTTCTTTTCCCTTTTTCTTTTAACCTTAAGGTATAAATAGGGCTCTTTTTCACTATTCATTTTCTTCTTCACTTGTTCATTTCTCTGAAATTTCCGGCGATCCAAGTCTTCGAATTTTTCGGCGTTTTACCTCCTTATTTCTTCGCGGTGATTGGGGGTCTTTGATTCAAAGGTAGTTTCTCTTTCTCCCTCCTTTTATTCTTCTTTTTGCATTATCCTCTTTTATTCCTTATGTTGTTCTTGTTCGCCGGATTCTCTTTTGGGCATATCCGACCGGAATCAAGGCGGCGGAGTCATTAATTCGATAGTTAGCACATTCCTAGGGCCCATCTTCTTCTCTCTTCCTATTTCTCCATGTCTTCGTCTTCAAGCCGTACAATTTCCCACTGGAATCCGGGCAAACGACTGGTGGAAGAGGGTGGTCCGATCGCCGGCCTTTCATCCGTGCACCTGGCGGGATCCGAACCCGAGATGGTGGAGGTGGATCGGCCATTCGAGGAGGAGGCCGAGTAACTCGGCGAGCAGCTGGGCGAGCAACCTGGTGCTTGCCCGGGAGGTGATGATCAGGAAGCCGTTGAGGTGCTCTCCAGTAGTGATGATGACGATGACTCCATCACCGAGTGGTTAGAGTCTGTCGGCTTCCCGCAACCTCACATGTCGGAGAGGTCCATCCCTGAAGGTATCGAACAAGAGTTCGATTGGAGAGCGTATTACGAACGATACGCCGCTGACTTCCCTACTCCTCCTCGACAATACCAGGAGCTTGAAGAGGATGAATTTACCAACTACAAAGCAAACACCGTGGAGAGTGTTATTGATGAGGATGACCTTGACAACATCTGGAGGGAATATCATATCCCGTGTGATGTAACAATGTATGCCCCTCGGAAGAATGAGAGGGCCGATTGTCCTCTGGAGGGACTAACGGCGATCAACATGCACACATTAGCTGCCGGAGTGACGTTGCCCCTCCATCCACTTATCGGACGTTTCCTGGAGACCACGGGTTTGGCTATTACACAGCTTACACCCAATGCCTGGACGTACCTGATATCTATTTGCACGGTCTTTTGCTTTGGAGAAGTATAAGGATCGCCTGACTCCGCAAGAGGTGAACTACACCCTCTGGCTCAGCAAGTGTTCCGAGGAAGGCCAAGGTTATTATTATCTTAAGGCGAGGAGTGATATGAGGATCCTCGAAGGATTGCCCAACAAGGTGAAGGTCTGGAAGGAGCAGTTTTTCTTCATTGGCAGAGACTGGCGTGCCCCGGACAATAATAAGGGACTCGGGGGACGCATCATGTCCCCTACTGAGTTTGGCGAGTTGTAGCATAGGACTTGTTAGCATTTTTAGGTGTTACCTTTGACGTTTGTGTCTAACGTCTTGTTTCTTTATCGCAGGTTTGACTCCTCAACGTTGGAAGAAGACAAGTGTGTATGAGGAGTTCAAGTTCACCTGCATCCTCGTCTGTAACCGAAATAACGTCTTGTTTCTTTATCGCAGGTTTGTCTCATGGGGAATGTCGTTAAGACTTCTACTTGGTGGTCGAAGAAATAGGGTCAGAGTTTCCGTACGCTCATCACCAATGCGTATGCCAACTTCTCCATCGGGGAATATCGCAGCTCCGCCTCATGCAACACTTGGTTGACATAGTATATTGGTAGGTGCATCTTGCCTTCTGCACGTACCAAGGCTGAGCTTATGGCCACCTCTGATGCTGCCAAGTATAAATATAACTTTTCTCCTGGCACGGGCTTCAACAGGATTTGGGGGTTGCTTAGATAGCTTTTCATATCTTCGAACGCCCTTTGACAAGCATCAGTCCATACATAGTTGTTCTTCCCGGTTCTTTTACATATGCCTTTGCCTTTGATGGACTCAAAGAATGCCCTATTCTTGTCTCCGGATCTGGATATGAATATGTTCAATGCCGTGACACATCCTGTAAGTCTTTGAACAGCTGGTACATCCTTCGGTGGCCCCATCTCTAGAATGCATTTAACTTGTGATGGGTTAACTTCTATCCCTCGTTGACTTACTAAATGTCCCAAGAATTTTCCAGATTGCACCTCAAAGCTGCTCTTCTTTGGATTTAGCTTCATGTTGTAAGTTCTCATGATATCAAATGCTTGTTTGAGGTGCTCCAAATGGTCTTCCTTTCTAAGACTCTTTACCACTATGTCATCAACATAGACTTCCATCGTCTCACCAATATGTTGGTCGAACATTTGGTTGACTAACCTCTGGTACGTGGCACCTGCATTGATTAACCCAAAGGGCATTCTTTTCCAACAAAACAAGTTTTTGTTAGTGTAAAAGGTTGTGTGCTCTTGATCATCGGGATGCATTGCGATCTGGTGGTACCCTGCAAAGGCGTCCACAAAGGTCATTATCTCATGTCCCGCCGTGTAGTCCATCAACTGGTCGATGTGAGGCAAAGGGAAATTATCCTTTGGACACGCGGCATTGAGGTCTGTGAAGTCTATACAAAGCCTCCACGTTCCATTTGACTTCTTGACCAGGACAGGGTTTGCCACCCATTGCGGGCATAACGCCTCTTGTATAAGTTCATTATCTAACAGCTTCTTCACCTCGCCAGTTAATGCTTCATATTTGTCGGGTCAGTACTTTTTTCTTTTCTGACGTACGGGTTTTTTTGTGGGGTCGATGTTGAGACGATGGCATGCATGTTCAATTGGTATTCCTGTCATATCCTCATGCGACCTTGCAAACACGTCAAGGTTAGCCCGAAGGAACTCCTCCATCTTGCTTCTATAAGGTTCCTCCAACTCTGACCCAATAAAAAGTTCTAAGTTCTTTTTATTGGGATCTACCTGTATGGACCTTAGCTCTTCGACTGGAGTAGCACGTCATTTCTTGTCTTTCCATCTTGGATCATCGATGGGCCCCTCCAAACGCATGTCCATCTCCATCGAGACTGGCTCGTAACCCAACCGGGGCTCAATGTCTTCTGGCGCATTCGATTGGTCTTCGGGGGTTAACTCCACCTCGTCACTTGCCTCAGTAATGGTTGCCGGTACATCATTTTGAACCTCCACGTGACCTTCTGCCTGCCCTCCGGTCTGTTGACCTTGTAGAGGTGTATCGTCTACTTCCATCTCCTCCGGTGTTTGATCAACCTCCATCATCTCGGTGTCGATGGAGATAGCATCTAAGATGTTAGGTTCATCTGCGGAATGTTGCGGTGCTGCATCTTCATAGATTAACACCTGAGTGACCGGCTTCTTCAAGGTTAGCAGACACTCCCGTGCTTTCTTTTGGTCTCCTTTGACTGTACATGCACCTTTAAGAGTTGGGAATTTGATACAGTAATAGTAAGTGGAACATGCAGCCTTGAACTCTAAAATGAAGGGGCGGCCGAGGAACCCATTATAGGTGGATGGTTGATCTACGATTAAAAAATCTAACAACCTAGTCATCCTCCTTTCCGGGTCCTCTAGCGCTACAAGTTCTACTGATAGGCGAATTACACCTAGTGGGACGGTCACAGCCTCTCCGAATCCCACTATTTTATGACTACAATCCTCTATATAGGATTCGTAATCTCCTAACTGATCTAGTGTCTTCTTGAATAGGATATTCTTGTAGGCTCCAGTATCCACTAGCAATCGGTGTACTCTGGTGTTCATGATATTTGCGCTGATGACCAAAGAGTTATTATGAGGTGTCAAGATTCTTTCAAGGTCTGCTTGTGAAAATACCAAATCCACAGTAGGCTTCGCCTGCTCCCTTGATCAGGACCCTGTTTTTCAGACCTGGTTGACCGCCCGTATTTTGGCTTTCTTTTGTCTCTTCGACACCGGGCGTCCATCAACCATTCCTCCGGCTGTTCCAATTTCTTCAAGCACAAGGATCTCACGATTCGGCTCTTGATGTGCAGGTATTGCTGGCGGACCCCTTCGAACCTGCCTATTCGGTGCCCTTTCAGTTTCATCACTGTCCTCATCATCCGAACCCCCTTGTCTCGGCTGTCGCTGTCTTTTCCCCGGAGCTTTCTTAATGAATTTTGTGAGCTTCCCGTCTTCATAGAACTTCCACAGTTGTTTCAGAAGATCGTAACATTCACTAGTGAAATGCCCGATGCTTTGATGGTAAGCACAATATTTGTTCGGATTTAGCTTGCTTCTATCTTGTCTGATCCTCCGGGGAGCTGCAAGTATATCTTGATCCTTCACAGCCGTGAACACGTGGTCAATTGTAGTAGTTAACACTTGGTTAAGTTTCTCCTTATACTCCGTTGTTTCTCCAAATGACTTGAGGTTCTTAGGAGCATTGTAACCACTGCCACTGGGCTTCTTACCACTCTTCTTGTCATCAGCCTCCGCGACCAATTGTTTCGTCATGGCCTCCTGCATTGCCACATATACACCGGCTCTATGGCGGAACTCAGTGTATGTACTAGGACAGGATAGATGCATTTCCTTCCACATGTCCGTTCCTTTACGCAGTCCCGCCATGACTGCAACAACCTTGGTGTCATCGCTGACTGATTCTCCTTCCAAAAGGATCTTATCAAAACGTTCTAAGTATTGTTGATCAGATTCTTCTGCTCCTTGTGAGATATTGGCCAGTCGGTGTTTTTGAGTTAAGTACGTTCCTAATCCTGAGAAATGAGACAGAAATTCCCTGGTCAACTGGCCAAACGATTGGATGGATCCGAGTGCTAATGCCGAAAACCACCTATGGGCACGGTCCCCCAAGGTCAAGGGAAAATTTCTACATTGAGTAGCATCTGATGCCCCCATGGAGATCATGTAGTCGGCATATTTGGATATATGCACCTTGGGGTCTGATTCACCTTCATATAGCACTAGTGATGGAAACTGTATCTTCTTTTGAATCAGAGCCGTGAGGATGGTTGTAGATAAGGGTGAAATCGGGAGGGAAGTGTATGTCTCGACTTTTTCCTTGTTATCCACCTGTTCCCGCAAGTCCTCTACTGCTTTCTTCAGCTTTTCTATCTCCACGATTGACGACCCACGAGATGATCCCCCTCCTCGAGGCTATTCTGGGTGTACCTCATTCTGACGTGCTGCCTCCGACAGTCCCTCACTTTGGGCGATATCCCGGTGTGGTTGTTGAAGGTTACTTGCTGCATTAGGGCCCAACCTCTCTGATGCCCGTCACCTCAACCTGTCCAGGACAGGCTTGCGTTGATGTCGCGCATCCGACTCACAAGGCTCTTGGTGTTGTGAGTATTCGGACCTTCCACCCTCCGAATGATGGCTTGGATCACTGTGCCTATCTCCTTGAGACCCTTCATGATGTCTGGGCTGCTCCACTGCTCGCCCAGCTGTTCGCCCCTCTGCTCGACCAGCTGGTCGCTGGTCTGATCGTCGGGGTTGTGTTCCAAGGCGATCGCACATCTTTTGTTTGCCCTTTGAATTTTCCGGGGCAATCCTCCCACTACTTGCCTCTTCCTCCTGGGCCTGGTAACTTGTCCTCGTCTCATGCCTTGTCTCTGTCGGGGCTGCTTGTATCACAGGTTGACGAGCCACCACCATTTTTTGCCTTTGCATCTGTTTAAGCGTGGGCCATCGCCCTCTCGATATCCTCAGGTGTTTTAACCATCGACTCCAGGGTATCTTCAATTTGGGGTCTAACCATGGCCGCCGGTAATGCTGGGACTTGGGTTTGTCCCGCTTGTTGAAGTCCCAAAGGTTTCTTCCCCTTCCACCTTCGACTCGTCGAAGTGGTACGGGATTCGTCATGGGAAGCTTCGTACATTTGTCTCGTCATTTTTACGGTAGAAATTGTGTAGGGGAATAAATCCTTGAAAAGAATTCTTTTCTAGTTCGTGCTCTTGAGAATAATGATTTATCTCGAAGACACTCACACTTAAAGATATCCTTCTTGTTCTACACAAAACTTACGAAACTCGAGCGATTGTTCTTGAGAAAATTAAGAATGAACTTGAATTCTTCGATCGACGGAGGTTCGGCCCCTCCTTCTAGCGTCAAAATTGTTGAGTGATATTTCTAATTTAAAATATATGTGGCTAATTGTTCTTAATCAATCACTCAAACAATAATCTAAAGTGTTTAATTAGGTGTTATATGATGAAATGTAGAGAGAAAATAGAGAGAGAATTTTTAGAAGTTGTTTCTTGTATTCAAAGTTTCAGATCCTTACAAATGAGGTATTTACAAGTATTTATACCCTCTTATGGGTGAGGTGGCATCATTCTAAGCTATGTGGCTTTTGATGGTGACAAGTGTCCTCCCATTGTCACCACCTTATCCACTTGTCCCACTAACTTTAACCTAAACGACCTATGCCTTCCTTGCCGGTTCTTGGGCACCTTCGTGTCTTCATTCCTAAGAGATGATCGACCAGCTGGGCGAGCAACATGGCGAGCAAGTGGGCGAGCACCTTGAACTTAGCCACGTGGCTTGATGCCTCGCCACCTCCGGGCTGGGCGAGCAAGGCGGCGAGCAGGTAGGCGAGCGTGGTGGCGAGCACCTTAGGCTTGTCTTCGGAGCTTGATGCCTCGCCACCGCTGAGTCAGGCGAGTAAGGCGGCGAGCGTGGTGGCGAGCACCTTAGGCTTGTCTTCGGAGCTTGATGCCTCGCCACCGCTGAGTCAGGCGAGCAAGCCAGCGAGCAGGTAGGCGTGCAACGAGGCGAGCAACTTGGTCCAGGCCACGTGGGCTTGTTGCTTCGTCACCCCAGGGCTTGGGCGAGCACACTGGCGAGCATGCTGGCGTGCTGCTCGGCGAGCAACTTGGACTTGGATTTGTTTATACTTTAATTGCTCTTTAATCATTGGGCTTACATGCTTTTATCAACAAACAGTATGTGCTTGTTTTGAGATTTTGAAAAGGTTGGAGAATTATATCAAATCAAACATGAAAAATTATATGATATAATAATATTATATTACTGTTGGGGAATCTTTATTCTAAAATCAAGAGCAGTTATATTACTCCCTCTCCATCTTTTTTTCCTTTTATATTTTATGTGAGTAGGATATAATAAAAGTGGGAAGAAAGACTTGGGACAAATGAAGTATATTATTATGTCCATATATTAAATAATACATGAAAGATTATATGATGTAATATTATTATATTATGCTGGAGAATCTTTATATTAAAATCAAAATCGCTGTTATATTACTCCTTCCGTCTCATGTCTTTTTCCCCATTTATTATTTTATGTGAAAAAGATATAATATAAGTGGGAAGAAAGAGTTGGAATAGAGGAAGTATATTATAATGTCTTTATTAACGAAATATTATTTCAAATCAATTCTGATATTTTATGTGTGAATTAGAATTGGATCTTAAAATCCTAATAGTTCATAAAGAGAATAGTTTGGAGAGGTTACATTCCATATTCAGTGGAAGAAACTCCATAACAAACATGCCCCAAGGGTTCCCAACATGAAATTAATTGCTACATATGAATTCTGGTCCCGGACTAATTTCTAGAATCTAGATCTCATCCAAAAAGCTTTTGTTAATTAACATTTATCATAAACAGGTGGTAGAGAGAATTTAAATGACCAAATCTAACATATATCATATCAAATGTTGTTGCACACTTTTTTATTAATTTGAAATGAAAACATAAGAAAATATTAACAATTGAAGTGCTATATATAAAAGTGTACGTAAGACACACATAAATGCAAGTTCTAGTTTGTCCTAATTAATTTCAACATAGTCCATTCAAGATAATTAGGAAAATGGTTGTTTATTAATTATAAAATTGTGTTAAACAATTAACACTTAGTTGAATAGAAGCGAGTCTGTTGTAACTTAAGGCTACCTGTAGATAAATCAAAGCGAGAAGAGACTTAAACATACGAAGACGAGTAAAGAGAGAGAATTTATAACTTTAAGGTTAATTGTAGATAAATCAAAGTGAGAAGAGACTGAAATAGACGAAGACGAAAACGAAAACGAAAACGAATAAAGAGAGATAATTTATTGAAAAATAATAATAAGTAAATTAGATGGTGCAGTAACAATAAATAGATGGGTTTCTATTGTTGCAATATATGCATATGAGAAAGACAAAAACTTGAGTGCAATTGAATATATATACTATCTCCCAAATTTATTTCAAATTTGACCACACTCTAAAAAATTGATATTTTGAATAAAATAGTTTATATAAAAAATATTAGTTCATATTGAAGAAGAAAGTTAGTTTGTATTTTATAAAGTATTAATAATTTACAAACTAATACACCATATGTCCATTATTAAGTTTTTTAAGAAATTACAAATTGGTAAAAAAAAAATCATATTTATAAATGAGCTCAAAATATTAGTATAAATGTATTTTTTTGTGTGCAGAATTAATTATAATTAGTGTAATTTTTTCAAACTATTTTATATATTTTCCTTTTTTTACATAATGATTATGGATAATACTCCATCTATCCCTTTTAAGTTTTTCATTTGCTTTTCGCACAAAGGTTAAGGAATATATATTAAATGCATAGTAAAGTATTGAGATGTGTGATTGAAAACAAAGAACAAATATATAGATAGAGAGAGATGAGAGGATATTTACTTTTCACTAAATGAAATATAAAATTTTACTTGAAATGGCAAGATGTGATAATGTAGGCAATATAAAGTAAGTCTCTTGTGCACAAAGTCCACCGTATAATTCAAGTGAATTTTAAAAAATTTAAAATTATATACTATACTAAAAGGTTACACCTTGTTGTGGTACGATTATTACGATGGGTCCAAGCCCATAAATAATTGGACGAGGCCCAAACCCAATGCAAGAGAACTTGGAGTGCGAGCACAAATAAAGTATATGTATACAAGCATGGGCAAGATCAAGATTTGCGAGCACGAGCAAGTCGAGCACCAACGAGCACGAGAAAGCTGAGCACCTACGGGCACGAGCAAGCTGAGCACCTACAGGCACGAGCAAGTCGAGCACCTACGTGCAAAAGTAAGTCGAGCACCTACGTGCAAAAGTAAGTCGAGCACCTATGTACACGAGCAAGTCGAGCACCTACGGGCACGAGCAAGTTCATGGTCAACTCTTACAGAGGAATCATAGCTATTATGCATATATAATTAAGGACTTAATTAATATCATTTAATGCCCACACAAGGGAAGCTACTAATTATGGAGAGAATACTTCCTGAAATAATATCTGTAACGGTCTAGTTGACCAATTTAGCACGATAAGCGCACGTACCTTATTTAGGATCGTCTATAAATATGGCCTTAGAGTCATCATTGTAAAGATCCACGAATTTGTCTAATACAAAGACTACACTTAAGTCCTAGCTCTTGCAATACAAGGCATAGTCAAATCTCTGTGTTGTTTACATTTCTTGCACGATTATTCAAGTATTATTATTCTTATATGTTTTCCTGATCTCAGCCACATAAGGATTTAATCAGGTAATAACACACCTATTACTACTGAAAAGTCAATTTAGAAAAATACATTTGTCAATAATAATATGTGTAACTTTTCAAAATAATATAACTATTTAAAAATATACTTGAGTTGCACAGTGTACTTGGTGTACATAAGACTAATTATTATAGAAATTATTACATTGAGAGACTCTTTTAGAGTTAGAAACTCAAATAAGGACTCCACTGTTCATTGATGTCAACGAGGGCCACTTTTCTACTTTATCATTCTTACGTGTACAGTTCTTTTTCTTGTCAATACTGTAGACATCAAATCAATTCTGTAGACGTCCCATCACTGACTCTCTCTCTATCACTCTCTCATTTTCTCACCGAGTCTCTCAATTCATTTAAAATTCAAACACAAATGGTGAGCTTCAATCCGGGCGGCAGCGAGCGCAGGAGGGTGTGCGACGGCGGCCAATGGCGAGCTTCGATCTGGAGAGGATGCGATGGCGGCCGATGGCAAGCCCCAAACGGCGACGACTACACGAACATCAAAAAAGAAAAAGAAGGGAGAAACGGGCTTCTGTCGACTTCAAACGGCGATGGGTCCCGAACAACAAAAAAGAAAGAGATGAAAGAAAGGAAAATAGAGAGTAGAAGCCGAAGGGGGAGGAGGTGGGCGGACTGCGATTTCATTGTCTTATCCGGCAATTTCATTGTCTTCTCTGGCGATTTCATTGTCTTCTCCGGTGATTGTAGCTTTTAAGACCGCTGTGCATGGCGACGTCCATGGATTTGAACAAGGCATAGTGGAGCTCCATTGAATCCGGTGATTCACGGCTGTGGTGTGGGTGTACAATTGCATTATGTGGATAATGTGAAGCCACGTCTTCCCTCTTCAAGGCACATGTGGATAATGTGAAGCCACGTCTTCCCTCTTCTTTCCTAAAATTCTCAGTAAAAAAATGGAAATGGTCAATGCTTCTTTTCAAATTAAAGATGTACAGTTGCATTTCTTAATAAAGAAATTAATTGGGCCTCAATTCTTTCAATTAAAATCGCAAGGAACAGATCTTTGCGGGCGATGGTTTCTGGCAAAAAAACTCCGATTAGCGTTGATTGCGACGCAATTCCGGTGATAATGTTGAGGAACAGTGTTTTGTGCGAACATGTGGTGTGGATTCGCCCGATATCGTGCTGTGGCCAAAAATTATTTTTCCATTTTTTTGTGAGTTTATATTATCGATTTTCATCGGGAAATTATGTGAATGTGTTGCCGGAAATGGGACGCAATAGTACAATAAGCAATAATGTAGTACAATACGATTCACTGTGGTGCACAATCAATAGTACACTAACTTGTTCAATGGTACATACGCATGAAGTAAAGTACACGTCACCGAAATTATGATCGGCAAACTTCATTGATGACCAAAGGTAATAATGAGATGTGACCGACACAGTACACGATATGATGTGAACAGTGACACACGTCACATCAATCACAGCTTTTGTCAGTGCAATAATTGCTCAAATAGTACCCGAGGTACAATTAAATGAATTATAGCTACACTTGTTCCGTCACAAGTACACACATAATTTCAATGGTACACATAATTTGATATCTGATGTGGAAAGGTAGTTTTTGGCCCTCTTTGAATTGAATAAAGTTGGGCGGCCTGATATGTTATATTAGTAGTAAAAATGCCTCTGTACATAAGTAGCCCATTATTATATTAAATCAAGTATGAAAGATTATATGATGTAATATTATTATATTATTGCTGAAGAATCTTTATATTAAATCAAGCGTGCAAGAGCAGTTATATCATATTATTATATTCTTATTATAGAAATTTTATATCAAGTCAATTCTGATATTTTATGTGTGAATGAGAGTTCAATCTTGAACTCCTAATAATTCAAGAAATTCATAAACAAACATGCTCCAAGGGTTTCCAATATTAAATTAATGGCTACATATGAATTTTGGTCCCGAACCAATTTCTTGAATCCAGATCTCATTCGGAATAACTTTTGTTAATTAACATTTATCATAAATTGGTATAAAAAATTTAAATGACCAAATCTAACATATATATTTTCATATCTTGTTGCATACATTTTGATTAATTTGAAATGCAAAACATAAGAAAATATTTCTAATTGAAGTGCAGTATAAAAGTATAAGACACACATAAATGCAAGTTCTAATTTCTCCTAATAATTAATTTCAACATAGCCCATTCAAGAAAATTAGGAAAATGGTAGTTTATTAAGTATAAAATTATGTAAACAATTTAACACTTACTTGAATGGAAGCGTGTCTGTTGTAATTTTAAGACTGTCTCTAGATACTAAAGCGAGAAGAGACTGAAACAAACGAAGGCAAATAAAAAGAGAAATGCATAACTTTTAGGCTATTTGTAGATAAATCAATGTTAGAAGAGATTAAAATAGAGGAAGACGAAGATGAAGACGAATAAAGAAAGCGACTTTATCTAAAAATAATAATTAATAAAGATGGCACAATTGCAATAAATAGATGAGTTTCTATTGTTGCAATATATACGGGAAAGACATAAACTTAAGTGTAGTTGAGTATATATACTCTCCCAAATTTTTTAAAAATTTGACCAAGCTCTAAAAACAATGCTATTTTGAAAAAAAAATTATATAAAAAATAGTAGTTCATACAGAAGAAGAGTGTTAGTTTGTATTTTATAAAGTACTAATACTTTACAAACTAATACTCAAATATTTACAAACATCAATTCACCAAAGTACTCAAATTGGTTAAAAAAAAAGATCATATTTATAAAGTACTCAAATATTTTATAAAGTATTAATACTTTACAAACATAAACTCACCAAAGTACTCAAATTTGTTCAAAAAAATGATCATATTTATAAATTAGCTCAAAATATTTATATAGTTATAGGGTTTTGGTTATATATGATTTTGAGTGAGTTCGGTTTTGGTTTCGGTTACTTATGCAAAAAATTAGCTAGGTTTCAATTTCGATTACCAAAATTTAATTTGATTCGGTAAATGAACTGACCGATGCACACCCATACCCAGGGGCAGAGCATCATATCACCAAGGATGATGCACTAGAGACATCAGGTGTGGTCGGAGGCATGAGGGGTTGGGTTTGGCGAGAACCCATTGTAGGGTGATGGGCCAAAGTAAATGACAACGAAGAAAATGATGTTGCACGACTCACTGAAGGACAAGAAGAAGAGGCATAATGCGTCTACTGTTGCTGTTCAATTAACACAATGTGTTGTTGTGCCTCGGAGATGGACGACAATATAAAAAAATTAGGATTTCCCAAATACCCTTATTCCACGTATCCTTAAATGAGTTGTGCCTCTGTGTCCCTCAAATCATACGCGATTGGTATTTATGGAATTTTTCCATGTATTGATGCACCGTCCCTAAACCGGATCAACGAAAGAAATTTCTGAAAAAAAAAATTCATGGTTGAAGGGTAAGAATTCTCGCTCAACATGTTTGCAAAACTTTTGCCAAGAAATAATTTTAGATTTCTGCTAGTTATCCCGGGTTTGTTTCAATTGTCGCCACCAAGAGACAGCACGGTCTCGAAAGCGAGTCGCGACCAATGCTACCTTCTTATGATCTGGGACATCTTTGATCCTTGAAGTCCAAGATGTTCTCCATGGCAGTCATCAAATAAAAAAATTCACAGGGATCAACGACGCCTACAAATTCTGGAATATCTAGTTTGAAACCTTTTTCCTAGCGATGATAACCATCGCATTATCGTTGAGGTCGTTCCTAGGGTGCGAACGAATTAATATTGGAGAGGGTCTCCTCCCCGTTGGACTCATCATCAGTATCATAGAGAGATAGAGAGCGACCCCTCCCACATCGAGTGTCCCTACGATGATGATCTAGGTTCATGTGTGAGGCTTGTGTTCAGGAGCCGGAATAGGGTTGATGATATGGAGATGTATTTCCTCTAAACTAGCCCCCAGAGAGGTCACTTGACGAGTGAGTTGGCTAGTTCTTTATCACGACGTGCATCGGTCTATGCAATATTATCAATCGGATGTTGACAACGAGGTGGCATCATACCCGATCTCGTGATACCAAATGACATAATGTAAGCTTAAATACGAAAAAATGAGCACCTTGATACTACTTGTACTTGATGACATCACAAGTTCATTCAATAATCAAAGTTCAACAACCCTAACAATGATTTTAGAACTTAAATAAATAGGAAAACTCATGCACATGCAAGAGTCCACAAAGATTAAAATTGTGTGGGCTTAAATTAGAAGGACTAGAAATAATATAAATAAAACTGTTTATTTCTTGGACTTGAATATCCGATTGTGGGCCTCCAGATAGTTAAGCAATATCGTTGCCACATAAGAGGGCAGGGGCTCGTATGCAAAATTTGAGTGAGTAAAATCTTAACTGAGAAAAAGTGGGGGCATTTTGTAGGAATCACTTGCTCCATGATTGGTCCAAAATTGAGGTGACTGGCGTCACACATGGGCCCTGCCACATTAGCAGTCCCGGAACCAGAAGTCGAAGAACGTATTGGAATTTGAAACGACACATGGAGAAGCGAAAGCGTCTTAACCACTCATTTTACCTGGAACTAGCCCCATGCGAGTAACAGTCTCCCACACAGGCTGAGGGTTATTGTTATGGAAGGATGAGTAGTCTGCCACCTAAACTGCCCTATAGCTTCGTTCAAGAGCCAATACACGATGATGTAGAACCCATAATAAAAAACAAGACACAAGTAAGGCTTAGTGACAAGTGCACAACAACAAGAGAGCTGCGAGTCCAGCCACCACATGACTTGAAGTAAAGCCAGGACCAATGAGACCTTATTGAGTCCCAGTGGCTAGAGGTCTACTCGCAGTTCTGCCCGAAACGTCCCACAGAGGTCCAAATCGTGACGGGGGATAGAAGTCTCCATTGTAGAGTGTCAAAATGGATCAGACTACAAAAAGAATGATTGAGCTAAAGAAAATCTACTTAAGAAACACGTGACACACAATGATTGGACTGGCATGCTTATTGTAACTATCATAGGCTGAAATTAGGTCAAAGGCAAGCTACCCAATCTATGTACCCAACACTATATGACAACCCCCATCGGCTAAAATATTCAACCGATTGCATGATTTAAAAAAAAAAAAATCCAGCATCCAACCAGCCGCGCTACCCAGCACGTGCACAAGCCATTACTCACTTTTGGTTATCCAATCACAAAATGACATGTGTCATTATGCGATTGGTTAGTTAAATTTTATATGGATAAAAAGTATTTTGTATATATTGTGAATAATATATCAACATTCATATTTTTTAATTCTCTATAAATAGACACCAATATTGATATATTTTGAAATACAATTTGATATCCTCTATTTTCTCCTCTATTTTTATCTATTTTTTTAAGTTATTATTTTATGTAACTATTTTTAATTTGGGTTATTTCTTTTTATTTCAACTCTGGTCATTGTATCTTATATTAAATGTATGATAATTATTTTTCTTAATATATGGTAAATTAATTTATATTTTTTTTACACATTTTAAATAAGATAACAAAAAAAATATAACATGCTAAATTAGTTTACCATGTACCCGAAAAATAACTTTTGTAAGACATCTTATTTTAAGTTTATGATAAATTATTTTTTTAATATATGATAATTAGTTTATATATATTTTACACATTTTTAATATATCAATATTAATTTAAAATTTTATATAATTAATAAATAATAAAATAATTATAATTAATATATGTATTGGGTTGTGGATGTGAGTATAGAAAAAAGTTAGGTTAAATTATAGGTTATATATGGAGAAGAAAAAAATTAATATTTTATTTTAAGTTGATTAGTTGAGTTATAAATGGGGTAGTCTAAATATAGTCTTGGAGAGACAATATAAACATTCTAAAATATTTCTTAAAGAAGAGGAAATAATGCTAATTGACAGCTTAGTACATATTCTATATCTTGCATTTAGCAATTTAATTATCCAGCGGACATACTTATAATTTCATACTAAAATCATTATTAATATGGGTGCTTTACATATTCATTCAAAAAAATTACTATATTTATAAATTGATTCATAAAAATTTACATAGAAATATTTTTTGTGTTTGCATAGAAGTATTTTTTAATTTACCGAACTAATTTTTACTTTTCTCTATCAATATCTTGAATAGAAAAATATCTCAACAGATTTGGAATTTCATCCACAAAGAGGGATGGGGGAGGGCAAATCTCGCTGTCGGGTTATCTGCCTCTCCCGCTTACCCAAAAAATCTGCAGTCCCATTCACAGACAATCATAACCTCTCTCACACCACGCGGCCTAACCTGCGCCACTCCTCGGAATATTCACTTAAACCTGCGCATCTTCAAACATCACGTGCCTCAAACGACTCAACTCACAACTCACTATAAATTACGAACCTTCATTCTGATTCATATCACCAAAAGCGCCCTTCCCTTGCTTAGATTATCAGGTACAAGCTCGCTCCCATTCGTATGCAACGCCGTATTGTTCATATGCTCTATGTATAGATACGTATAATCGATGTATCTGTACATAGAATGCGTCGATGGTTATTGTGTAGATTGCGATCAGGATGTTGTTTTTAACTTCGTTGTTGTGAACGGATCTGTTACTTATGTAGAAGCAAGCATACTGCATCTTGAGGTATACGTCAGCGAATTTGTTTGCTGAGTACAGATTTTCGATTTAGTTGACCTTTTAAGCTCCGAGTTTGTGATTTTGGTGATATGGTAATGTTGAGTGTGTGAGGCTGTGAGAGTACGAGGTGTTTACGGTAGATTATTGATTCGAATTGTTTTTATTTGATCAAGGAGTGTGTGGTTTGAGTTCTGCAGAATGTAATCGTTATGCTCGTCGAGGGGATATTAGAGTTTACAGCTAGGTTATGGTTTTACAGTTGAAGGACATTGTAAAATTATGTACTCTGTAGTTGAATTAATGGCGCTTGATTGATTTTTAATGGATCTCTGTTCTTTCTTCATGTTTTCTAGCATTTGCTTTTGGATAAGTAACTATAATCATTTTTAGGTATAAGCAAAGGGACTCGATGCTGGTTGAACTGCTGCTTTTGTCATCTGTTCTGTTGAGCTGCATAAGCAATGGGAATGCTGGTGTGACTAGTGACTTTGTTCGTAATGAGTGGCCCTCAGTTGATATACCTTTAGACAATGAAGTTTTTGCAGTGCCTAAAGGTTATAATGCGCCACAGCAGGTAAGCTTTCATGTTCCTTGATCATAGTATTATATCACTTAAAAGGAGAGAATAAGGTCAAAAGTTATATGCCGCACGCGGTTCTAAAGACACTTGTCTATTATAGTATTTAGGATGTGCTTTTAAGATTCATCATGTGTCTTTATCAGTTTGGTCAGTAGATTCAATGCAATCCCCCCTTTTTTTCTCCTGAAATTTTGTATTATATTCTGACAACGCTTATTGCTTTTCAGGTGCACATCACACAGGGTGACTATGATGGAAAGGCTGTGATTGTTTCATGGGTTACACCTGATGAACCAGGATCCAACAAAGTTCGATATGGCCTAACAGAAGGAAAATATGAATTTACTGCAGAAGGGACTGTCCTAAACTATACCTTTTACAACTATAAATCTGGATATATTCACCAATGCCTAGTTGATGGTCTTCAGGTAACGTATATACTCAGTTTGTGAGTTGCAGTTGTATCAATTTTTTACTTTTATTTTTATATTCTGCAAATTGACCAAGAAGTATACTTCTGAATCGAAGTTTAGAAACAATGTAACATGTATATCCTAAGTTGGCGCTGTATATATGGCTTAAAAAAATTTAGAAGTCACTGGGACCCATGGCCTAAGTACTCATATTAATAGTCTGTTCCCTTATAAAGATGGCTCTTTGCTTTTTCAGTATGATACCAAGTATTACTATGAGATTGGTGATGGTGATTCTTCTAGAAGCTTTTGGTTTCAAACTCCACCTCCAGTTGATCCTGATGCTTCTTACAAATTTGGAATAATCGGTCAGTGTTTCTTCCATCTTCATGTTTAATATAGCTGATGCCTTTCTTGAGAAATAATGGGCAGTGAACAGCAATGTATTTCATATGTGATAAGACTGGAATTGCAAACACCACAGCTACATTTTTATTTTTCTTTGGTTTGTGTTTGGTGATACATGTTTTGGTAATTAGTGTTCTGGAAATAGATGTAAGTAACGTACAAGTTTTTTTTTAGGTGAATGAGAAGAATTATTGTAATTGTTAAATCAGTTTCATTTATTTAGCATTGAATATTTTTTGGTCTGATAATCCCTAACTGTGATGTCATTAGTTGTTATGAGTGTTTCTGTTATTTTGTGGTTAGTCCTTTACTTTTGCTGAGTGTTGCCTACAAAGTTTAGGCTACAGTCAAAAAATGAATCTGTTGCTTAATATCTTTGATTAAATGTTACAAGTCAACAGGAAATGGTTGTAACAACAATAATAGCCTATAATATGTTGAGAAATAGTGTTCGGGGGCTTTGCGGAAGGAAAAGGAAAATGGTTATATCTGGTTGCTTGTGATTCATATTTATCATGTAAATGTAATCAACTAATTAGTAATAAAGAATAGCAGAAATACAGTTATCTTTTTGTGAGAGAGAGATCTCGAGGTCCGCAGGTAAGTTTTAAAATTTAAGCATCTGTAAACCATACAGCATAACAAACAACACAACAATCAAATATCATCTGGTTGTTTTATTTCAAGTTATTTTGGATGCCATTAAAAAATCTCTTGCAATTCCTTTTCTAATTAGTATCAGTTGTTGAATGCCATCAATTGCCCATCACAGGTGATCTTGGCCAAACATATAATTCTTTATCGACTGTCGAGCATTGTATGCAGACTGGCGCTGAGACTATCTTATTTGTGGGAGATCTTTCTTATGCTGACAGATATAAGTACCATGATGTTGGTGTCCGCTGGGATTCATGGGGCCGTTTTGTTGAACGTATTGCAGCATATCGTCCATGGATCTGGTCAGCTGGAAATCATGAAATAGAGTACTTTCCGTATATGGTAAAGCACCGAAAGAATGTTTTTTAGTTGTATCTATTTTAATTTTTCAATGGCCAGCTTTGTTGATTTCACTTATTCTTCAATTTCTTGATTCAAGTTTTTTCTGTTTTGATATTATCCTGTGCCCATCTTTTTATGATTACTGATCATGTATTCCCCATTATAGGAGGCCTATGGTCTATTGCAGCAATTTTTTATTATTATTATTTTTTTTTTTTGGGGGGGGGGGGGGGGGTGTTTAATGTTGCATTTATCACCTTCATTTTGTATGTGTAAAATGTTGCATTTATCAATATAAATACTGGAATTTTTTCCTTGTTTTATTTCTACTGCATTTCAAAATTATATGTCTATCTTCGTCTATCTCTTATTCTTTACCTTATAGTCACTTCACTAATCTTTATTAAATGCGTACATCCGTTTCAAGTGTGTGGACAACCATAAACTAGATTCCTTCATACAGGATTCTATATATTTTCCTGCTCATAACTGCTTATATTCCTAACTTTCAGGGGGAAGTTACTCCTTTCAGAAATTATCTTCAAAGATACCCTACACCTCATCATGCTTGTCAAAGCAGTAGTCCTCTATGGTATTCCGTGAGACGGGCATCTGCTCACATAATTGTCTTGTCCAGCTACTCTCCATTTGGTAATTCACTATTTCCACATTTACTTGTGGTCTCATTCCTTTCATTTCTGGTGATGCAGTAGGACGTTTGATAATAGTGATTTTCAGTTATTAAGAGAGACATGCATATCCCCAGGCACCAACACACACAATCCAATTGCCTTATTCCTGTTAATTAAGAATCTCTTTTTGTACTAGTTTTAGACTTTTTGCATTAAATAATGCTGCAGTATGATTGATTATAAGTTATAACTTCTATTGATTAGTGTCTCCATTATCCTTAGTACTTCCATTGTTTCAATACAGAATAAAGGAAGATGATCATCCCAATACTTGGGAGCCAAAACGGCTTATTGCCATTATTGATGTAATCGATGTTATTATAGCCACATTATCGCGCTTTCGTAAGCGCGATAATGTGGCTATAATAACATCGATTACATCAATAGCCATAACTGAAGATTTGTATCTTCTTCTATTGAATCATTTCACAATTAGGCTCTTGTGTTGGTTTACATGTGTTTCACCTAATATTCTTCACCTGTGTTTCCTTGTCAATCTGAAATATTAAATCTTGCTAAAATTTTCTCATCTCTCGCATCACTGCAGTAAAATATACACCTCAGTGGCATTGGCTTGAACAAGAGTTCAAAAGGGTTGATAGAGAGAAGACTCCATGGCTTATTGTCCTGATGCATGCCCCAATATACAATAGTAATGATGCTCATTTCATGGAGGGAGAAAGCATGAGAGTTGTGTTCGAGAGCTGGTTTTGTCAGTATAAAGTTGATGTCATCTTTGCTGGTCATGTACATGCGTATGAAAGATCGGTTTGTCTCTTATCCAAATGTCAATATTTACCCTTATATATGTATAGGCTGAAATTTTACAAAAGAAATTACCTAATATTAGCCGCTGCCCTACTCTGAGATAGTAGTTTGGTTAAAATGGCCCAAATTTAGGTTTTTTTGAGAGAGACCTTCCAGTGGGTTTCTTATACATAACAAACTCTTTCTTATTTCAGTACCGTATCTCAAACATAAAGTACAACGTATCAAGTGGTGCTGCCTATCCTGTACCCGACAAATCAGCACCCGTTTACATAACAGTTGGAGATGGAGGAAACCAAGAGGGTCTTGCTCTAAGGTAAACTTGCAAACCTAGTACACTTTGTGTTCATACGAGTTGCATTTGTTGTTTCACTAAAGCAATACCAATATCTGCAGATTTAGAGATCCCCAACCAGATTATTCTGCTTTCCGCGAAGCTAGCTATGGACATTCTACGTTGGAGATAAAAAACAAAACGCATGCTGTTTACCATTGGAATCGGAATGACGAGGGGAAAAGAGTACAAACCGATTCGTTTGTGCTGCACAACCAATATTGGTGAGTACAAGCTTAGTCAATGCATTGGACTTTCATGTTTTACGCCCCCTTTGATGTTCTAAATAAGTAAATACTAAACTATAAACATACGAGATTGAGGTTTAGGATATTAAACTATGTTCTAAGAATTTTTAAAATCATTTGATTGGTGGTGATGCAGGGGAATCAATCGACGACGAAGAAAACTGAAGAAAAATCATCTCTATTCCGTCCTTTCTGGTTTATCGATGAATCTGATGTCGTAATTTTACAAGAAGCAGCAGGTAACTTGAATTGTGATCTTTGTGATTCAGAATCTCTGTTGTTGCTCATCATAGAAGAGGACAACGCCATGGTGTAGAATAATAAGCTTGTTTTATCCAATGTATACGAAGCCAATATGCCAGTATTCATATGAAAGTGTGCTCTTGTATTATGCGACTTTTATGTAATAAAAACGACTTTATTGTATACTAAATTGGAGCAATAGTTATGAAAATATTGATAAGATTGTGTTAGATATTATGTTAATTTGGATTTACATATTAATGATGAGTTGAGATTTGATTTGATTTATTATTTTGGAATTTATATGTTTCTTGTTTTTTAAGTTAGTTTATTATAAATATGAGTTTTAATCACATCGTAAGAGAGTTGTTTTTGTGAATTGAAATTAATGAGTTTTTTTTTTTTGTATTTTAATTGTTATTCTTTCGGTATTTTTATATGAATTAACATAATTAATACATTAATCGTGAAATTGTAATCATTCAATATTTAAAAATTGAATTAACCATTGATACGATAGCATCACTCTTCTCGCAATGTTAAATAGGAATTACATTTCCTCCTTTTTCTTTTTTCTTTTAGAAGTAACCCCATCCACTTACAATGTTTATAATCGAATAATTTCTTTTAAAAAAAATTATAATATGATTCACAAAATTAATACTAATTACAAACTAGTTTTGTATAAAAAAATAGGGGAAAATTACTTTTTTTGTCCTGTAACTTCACCCTTTTTTTATTTTCGTCCTATCGACGTTCATATTTTGATTTTTGTTCTACAACTTGTACACTTTTTTTATTTTAATCCTATGACCTACAATTTCAGGTTAACAACATGTATTAATTATTGACGTGATATATATATATTTTTTTTAAATATGTTGACACAATAATATTCCTAATATTTATCAATCAATACAAAGTCAAACTTAATATCCATATAAAAAGATGATTCACATATCTATCAATTACTAAGAATATTTTTTAAATGTTGACATTCCTAATATCTCTCAATTATACCAAGTCAAACTTAATATACATATTAAAAATGGTTTGAATATCTATCAAATAATAAGAAATTTTTTTTCTAAAATTAAATTTAGCCGTCTTAGGCGGGACTTTTTCCCCATTTTAGCAATTGGAACAGATGATTCGGAACGAAGAGGCGATTCTGGAAAATTTATCTGGAAATATCTGGCACCCATAGTTTCACATATCCACACACAAGTTAGAGAAACGAAGAGGCAATTCTGGAAAAAAGAACAGACGATTCAAGAAATTTTTCAAGATGCGAGGCAGGGATTCTAATAATATTTCTTTTAAGTTTTTTTTTTAAATTTAGTTTATTAATAGTAAGATGTTATTTTTAAAATTTGTTTTTTTAATAGCATGATGTTAGTCTTTTTCCTAATCCTACTTTGTGAAAAATGAGATTTAAAAGGAAAAGATTGATTAGGTATTATGTACCAATTAATTGTATACTACCTCCGTCCCGGGTCTTTTTTCAAAAAGACCCGGGCACGCGGATTAAGAAAAAAGTAAAGTATGTGAGTGTGAAGTTAATTAATAAAATATAAAAAGTGTACTTTATTGACTTTTGTGAGTGTAAATTATTTTCTTTTTAAGGTATGAAGAAAGAGTTGGGACGTCCCGAAATGGAAAAACAGGAAGAAAGAGTTGGGACGGAGGGAGTATTAAAATCGTGGTATGACAACTTAAAAAAGGGAAATGTTTGACCTGGTATTATACATCAATAACCGTGTAAACATTTAAAAAAAATGCTACGTCAATAATTAATACCGGTTGTTAACCTGGAATTGCAGGTCATAGGATTAAAATAAAAAAAACGTACAAGTTATAGGACGAAAATCAAAATATGAAAGTCGATAGGACGAAAATAAAAAAAGGGTAAAGTTACAGGACAAAACAAATAATTTTCCCAAAAAATAGAGTAAGTCTCATGTGCATCAGTTACATGGTGCAACTCTAATTCATTTTTAAAAAGTTACACAGTTTATATTAAATAATAACATTGTTGGCCTGGCGAACTAATACAATCGGCGTAAGAATAATCACCAAGGCTTGGCAGGTCGCCAGGGCTCACCCGGATCCGCGGAAGTCCAGAGCTCGCCCACATGGGGCAGCTCGCCCCTACCCCCACGAGGACCTCGCCGAGGTCCATCGTCGCACGGCACTCAAAAGCCACGCAAGGCACCGGAGCTCGCCCTCGAGCTCGCCCAGGAGCCCACCTCCAAGCTCGCCTAGGAGCTCGCCCTGTAGTCTATTAGATCCAGATGGTTGTGCGCTTTTTTCCTCCGTCCAGTTTATCCACAAGGGTGGTTTACGGCGAGGTTTTTAATGAGGCTCATCTAGTCTAAGGCAATGTAGTAGGACGAGGCATAACAAAGGGAAGCAGTGTGAGGGACCAAGGCAAGGGTAAGGAACCCTCGTCAATACCGGAAGCCATATAGGCTCGTAAGGTGCCGTCTCACACTCGCACACCTATAAATAAGACATCTATTGTACTATTCACACAATTAATACATTTCCCACACTTTACTTTCTCTCTCTAAGCACTCACTCTCTCTCTCTCTCTCCCTACATTATCTCCCCCAAGAACACTAAATCATAGGATTATTGTTTGGTAGAATTAATCCGACATAACAGGCCACATCAACACGCGATTAGTAAATTCTATCAACAATTTGGAGCTAGAAGGAGGGTCACGAATCTGAAAAATAAAAATTTTCAAGAACAAAAAGTTAGGGTTTGTTTGAAGATTTGAAGGTGTTCTTGATAAAACTGAAGAACATTTGAAGATACACACACATATTCATTCCTTCGAACAAAAACCCAGATTTCCGGACGAAAACCTAAATTTCCGGATTTCCCAAATTCTGCCCGGAAAAAGTTTTCAAACGCACGCGTGTACTCGAATAAACCGAATTGCGGATAATTCATCACACGCGAGGCTAGACGAAAATTTGCACAGCTCCACCCAAGCTGGACGATCATCACCCCAGCGACCTGCAGCAAGTTACCCCCTCCAAAATCCAAAAATGGCTAACACTCGAGCCGCCAAAGGACAGACCTCCGCAGCTGCCGGAAGGTCCAAAGGAGGTGACCAAAACCAGGCCGAGGCGGAGACCTCACGCCAGGTGGTGGAGACCTCACAACCACCTCCCCAGAAGAGCACCGCAGCTCCGCGACCTCCGCGAGTTGTGGTGACCCAAGAAGACTTGGCCCCTGCCCTGAGGGACCTGACCAACAACCCCGACGAGCTCCAACGCACCATCGCAACCTTACAAAGGTTGCAGCAGAGGCAGCAGGACGAGCTCGCCCTGGTGCCCAGGCGAGCTCCAGCTGCCGAAGCCCGGGAGCAAACCAGGCCCACCCAAGGCACTCAGACCCGGGGGAATACAACGTCCTCCCCACCGAGCAGGAGGTGAGCTCTGCACAAGCTCGCTAGCATAGGGAAAGGGCCGGCAAGACCAAGATGGTGGAGGAGGAGCCCGCTCCTTACACCGGAAGAGATTCGGCCTACACCGGGGCATCTGGCACCCACCAATCACAAAGGAGGGAAGTCCTCCAAGACCATCTGGGCCCGAGATATGGGGAAAACGAACGGACGGTGGCCCCAGCCGTATCCCGCGGGGACTCCGACCAGCAACCACGCAAGTCCGCCCATGAGAGATTGAGAAGGCCCGCCACCGACAGGTTGGGCCCCCATGGCGGACGCCAATTCCAACCCGTCACGGAGAAGTCACCCCAGAGTGATGCACCTCGGGGACATGCGTCCATGAGATGCACGACTTTTGAGCAACCTCCGCCGGAGGTGACCCGTGATGACGAGCTGGCCTCGCTGAAAAAGGCCGTCGAAATGCTGCAAGCCCAAGTAGCAGCCAAGTCTGGCGGACGTGATGCCACCACTCTCCCCGCGTCTCCATTGGCACCTGCCATCCTTCGCGCACCGGTCTAGAAGAAAATCCAGTTCCCGGTGATGTCTACGTACGAGGGCGAATCTGACCCGAAAGTTCACCTGGTCAAGTACGCAGACTATGATTTCGGTTGGCACCACCGACTCTACTCAATGCCAGAACTTTCTGCTGACCCTAGGGGACCGAGCTCACCGCTGGTTCTCTTCACTCGCCCCGGGGTCAATCTGCTCATTTGGCGCGGGAGTTCTTGGCCCACTTCTCTGGGTTCGGGTCCTACCTTACCCAGAAGCACCAACTCGCCAACATCCACCAAGGCGAGAGCGAGACCGACCAGTAGTACCTGGAGAGGTTCGACAAACTCCTGCTGGAAGGTGAGCCGGTGAGCGAGGACACGAAGGTTGTCGCTGCGACGGCTGGGCTAAAAAAAGGCACCGATCTCTGGAAGAAGATGCACCTTGCATGTCCCAATACTTACACCGAATTCCGCAACAAGGCGGGGGTGTTCGTGGCTATGCAGGAGGCACTGCTGAAAGAGGTTGGAGCCCACGAGGAGAGGAAGCCCTACGGGAAGATGTCCGGGGGCACATATAAAGCCCCCCGAAACTTGAAAGCTTTTGGCGAGGGGGAAGAGCTCAAGGAGAAGCTCAGCCAGGTCCTCACGGTCTTCGTCGACCACGTCTTTACAGCTGTTAAAGACAAGGCCCTACTGGAGGAGCCAAGGCGGATCCGTCAGGACCGCACGAAGCTCAACCCCAACAAATACTGTGCCTACCATCAGGTCATCGGCCACTTCACCAGCGAATGCCGAGACCTCCTCAAACAACTCTGGAAATTTTATGAGGATGGGAAGCTGGCCGAGTTCGTGAAGAAGGCCCCAGCTAAGAGGCCAAGGTTCGAGAGGAGGGCTATCTCCGATGATGAGGATGAGAAAACGGACCAACCTGGTCCCCAGAACAGGCGGAGGGCACCTCCCCAGCCTCAGCAAAACATGGAGCCCACCCGGGAACTCTTGGTTCTCGAGGGGGAGATCGGAGCTGCCGGAGGTCTCCAGGACGGGGGATCCTCCTTATCCAAAAGAAAAAGGAAGGCTGAAATCTGGGCCATAAACCAAGTCCAGGAAGGCAGCTCCGGCCCCAGGTCCGTCTCACAGCTCACTGATGAGCTGACATTTTCCCCAGCGGACCTGGAAGGGGTACTGACGCCCTACAACGACTCGTTGATGATAACCGCCAATATCATGAACGTCCGAGTTCACAGACTACTTGTGGACACCGGCGCATTCACCAACATTCTCTTCAAATCCACCTTAGATGCCTTAGGTGATTTTGAGTCGTATATGGAACCTAGCAATGCTAGGATAGTGGGGTTTGGAGAAGCTTTGACCGTCCCCCTAGGTAGTGTTAGGTTGAACGTCCAGCTTGTATCGGCTGAGGACCCCGAAAGGAGACTGACTAGGCTCATAGATTTCCTAGTTGTCGACCAGCAGTCCTCCTACAACGGGTTCCTTGGCCACCCGTTTATTAATGAATTCAAAGTGGCATGTTCGACCTACTACTACTGTTTGAAATTCCCAACTCCAAAAGGTGCTGGAACTATAAAAGGTGACTAGAAAAAGGCCCGAGAGTGTTTACTCCAAATAAAAGATGGCCAGGTCAAAAAAGCGGTGATGCGGGTCCAAGTCCTTGAAGAGGACGTGCAGATCCCAGCAGACGAGCCAAACATCCTAGACGTCATCTCGATCGAAACTGAGATGATGGAGGTAGGCGATCTGTCAGAGATTAACCAAGTGTCAGGACCTGCGCAAGACTCACAACCAGCACTAATGGAAGGATTGGGAGAAACCCAAGTGTTGGGACCTGCGCAAGGGTCAGGTCCTGCGCAGTAACAACAACCTGCTCCCATGGAGGTGGTTGATGAAGCCCAAGATGGGGGACCTGCGGGAGGTCAAGAACCAACACCAATGGACGTTGACCTAACTCCCCAAGTCACCGCACCGTTCCAAGTTGACAAAACACCGGAGGTACTAACAGTTGATGAACCAGCCCGAGCTGAAAGCCAACCCAATGACCTCGAACCGCGCATAGGTCACGAACCTGCACAGATGTCAAGAGAGGAGTGGGACGAGCTCATCAGCGACCCAAGGTGGAAAAGTCAAAAGAGAAAAGCCACCCCCATGGAGGAACTGACGGCACTCCCGATGGACTCGGAAAGGGACTTAGAACTTTTCATTGGTTCTGAGTTACCTGAACCGTACCGGTCGAGGATGGAGCTGTTCTTGATGACCAATCTGGACGTGTTTGCCTGGTTCCATGAAGACATGACGGGGATCCCGTTGGAACATGCTTGCCACAGACTCATAGATCCGACGAGGAGACCCGTACGTCAAAAGCGAAGAAAGTATGGACCAGACAAATACGCAGCTCTAACTGTTGAGGTGGAGAAGTTGTTAGACAACAAGCTCATCAAGGAAGCTTTGTGTCCGCAGTGGGTCGCGAACCCCGTCCTGGTGAAAAGACACAATGGGACTTGGAGACTCTGCATTGACTTCACAGACTTGAATAAAGCATGTGCGAAGGACAATTTCCCACTACCTCACATTGATCAGCTAGTGGATAGCACCGCGGGGCATGAGATGATGACATTCATGGATGCTTTTGCGGGCTACCACCAGATAGCTTTGCACCCAGATGACCAGGAACATACGGCGTTCTACACCAACAAGAATATGTATTGCTGGGAAAGGATGCCGTTCGGACTCATCAACGCCAGAGCCACCTACCAAAGGTTGGTCAATAAAATGTTCGACCAACACATTGGCGAATCCATGGAGGTATACGTAGATGACATAGTTGTCAAGAGTCTGAGAAAGGAGGACCACCTGGACCACCTAAAACAGACCTTCGACTTACTACTCCACTACAACATGAAGTTAAACCCCAAGAAAACCAGCTTCGGCGTGCATTCGGGAAAGTTCCTGGGGCACCTGGTTAGCCAACGAGGAATCGAGGTAAACCCCATGCAGGTCCAATGCATAATTGAGATGGGCGTACCCGATTCCGTGTAGAAAATCCAGAGATTAACCGGGTGCATGACATCCTTGAACAGATTCATCTCCAGGTCCGGTGATCAAAATCATCCGTTCTTCGAGGCAATCAAGGCAAACACGCGAAGGTACAAGGAGGCGGCCAAAGCTAACAATCTCCACCTCAAAAACCACTTCGTGTGGACAAGTGAATGCCAGCGAGCCTTCGAAGACATCAAAACATACCTGGCAGATACGCAGGTCCTGTTAAAGCCGATACCTGGAGAGAAGTTGTACCTATACCTAGCCGCATTGGAGGTGGCCATCAGCTCCGTCCTGGTCCGAGAAGAGGCGAAGACACACCTACCAGTGTACTATGTAAGCCAAGTCTTACACGAAGCTGAGTTGCGGTACACCCCAACAGAGAAGCTGGCTTATGCACTGGTGATGAGTGTTAGAAAATTGAGGCCTTACTTCTTTGACCACCCGGTAGAGGTGCTGACAACGTTCCCACTACGTCAAATACTACAGCGCCCAGACACCGCCGGACGCCTGCTGAAATGGTCACTAGAGATCAGCCAATACGGTGTAACCTACGCACCCCGAACAGCGATCAAGGGACAAGCACTTGCCGACTTCATTGTCGAGCTAACTTTCCCACAAGATCCGACGAGGGGGCGTATAGCTCCGTGGCATCTCTACGTTGACGGATCATCAACCAGCGTAGCAGCAGGCGTCGGCGTGGTCCTGATCAGCCCGGACAGACAAGTTTTCACCTCCGTAATCCGGTTCGACTTTCGAGCAACCAACAACGAGGTTGAGTATGAATCGTTGATAGCTGGACTTAGGCTATCATTAGCTGTGGGGGCAACCAATCTTCAAGTTTTCGGAGATTCCCAGCTAATAATATCCCAAGTCCGGGGGGAGGTTAAAGACCAGCAGATGATGACCTACCAAAAGATAGTCGCGCACCTGATCTCGATGTTCACACAAGTCTACATCAACCAGATACCGTGGCTAGAAAACACACAAGCAGACGCCTTAGCCCGGCTAGCTACCACCAATAGCGAAGCCGAATTCACTGAGGTTGTGATCACCACACTGAAAAACCCATCGACGTTCGATTACAAAGTAAACCAAACCTCGAGTGGGGGGCAGGAGGACAGTGAAGATGATGGTGAAGATTGGTGCACTCCAATCCAAAAATATTTGACAGACGGAACGACCCCCGTGGACACTTGGGAAACTAGCCGGCTAATAAAGCAAGCTGCCAGATATACACTGCTGGACGGCCAACTCTACAAATGTGGATTCTTTCTACCCCTACTCAAGTGCCTAACTAAGAAGCAGGGGTCCGAAGTGTTAGAAGAAATTCACGAAGGGATTTGTGGGAGTCACGCTGGGGGGCAAGCATTGGCATACAAGATGATCAGGCAAGGCTACTATTGGCCCACTCTTCGCAAAGATGCCATCAGCTTCGCGTGAAGGTGCAGGAAATGTCAACTTTTCGCACCTAACATCCACTCCCCAGCCAACCAACTGAAGTCGGTTTTCAGCCCATGGCCTTTCGCGAAATGGGGTATTGACTTGATCGGCCCATTTTCACCTGGTAGAGGCAGTGTAAAGTTTGCTGTTGTAGCAGTAGACTACTACACTAAGTGGGCTGAGGCCGAAGCTCTCACAACAATAACCCAAGAAAAGATGATCGGTTTCATATGGAAAAACCTGATCTGCAGATTTGGACTTCCACAGTCGATCATCATGGATAATGGAAGGCAGTTCGACGGACAAAAGTTGAGGGACTTCTGCAGTTCATGGAACATCAAGAAGCACTACTCAACTCCATACCATCCCCAGTCGAACGGCCAGGTCGAGGCGGTGAACAAAATCTTGAAACACATATTGAAGCTCCGCCTCGAGGAAAAGAAAGGGAGCTGGGCAGACGAACTCCCAGAGGTCCTATGGTCTTACAGAACTTCCTACCGGGCCAGCACCGGAGAGACCCCGTTTGCCCTAGCCTTTGGAACTGAGGCGGTGGTATCGTCGAAGTCCAAAACAAGACTTGGAAGGTGGTAGGATATGATGAAGAAAAGAATGACGAAGCCTTGGCAGTAGAGAAGGACCTGATCGAAGAGACCAGAGCTTCGTCAGAAATGAAGAACGCCACCTACAAGCGTAGAGCAGAAAAATATTACAACTCTCAGGTCCGAGACCGAAAATTCAAGGTCGGAGACCTGGTGTTGAAAAAGAAGTTGATGGCCCCACCAGGTGTATTCGGTTCAAACTGGGAAGGACCATTCCGGATCACCGTAGCCTGGCCGAACGGCACTTATGACCTCGAAGACACAAAAGGCAACGCCTCGTCATACACCTGGAGTGCGGCCCACCTGAAAAAGTTCTACCAATAGACTAGAATTCTGTAATAGACTAGTCGAAGGTTCGCATCAGAAATGTTGATGGCAACCAGTGTAAATTACGTCGCTATAAAAAGTTAGAGAATTTGTGAAAGCACAAAAATTTGCCAAGTGTCCGGACCTGCGTAGCTCGCCCCCTATGCAAGCTACCTCAGGTCGTCCACTGCCCAGGAGAGCTCACCAACCCCAGCTCGCCTGAGCAGTCAAAAATCCATGATTTGCAAGGACCAAGGTCCCAAACGTTGTAATTAAATAGCTCGAAGGCAAAGGCCAAAGTGCCCAAGGTCGCGAAGGTACCCTTCTTAAAGGGTTGCTAAGCACCTACTGCCACAAGTCAGAAAAATTCGCGAAAAAGATAAAAAACGTCTAAGGCAAGGTTCATGAAACCCAACGGCCCAACGTGAATCAATCGAAGTGCAATTCGTGGCCCTAAGTGGTGTAAGACGAAGAATACGCACTCTCAAAATAGAGGTACAATTCGTAGTCGTAAGTGACGTAAAACGAACGATTCGCTTCTCAAAGTAGAATAAGACGAACAGTTGAGTACCCATAAAATAAATAAAAATGAGCTATTTTGAAAATTATAACGTAAAAGCACGAAAACAAAGTGCGAAGAGTTGGATAAAAAATGCTCGGTTTATATTCAAAAGACACTTAGGAAATTTTCAGGGCAAAAATACTTGAAAATTCCAAAGTGTTCGAAGTGTTGCTAGCCACAAAGGCCGACTAGCTAGCCGTCTTTGAACTACAAAAAGCTCTTTCTGGACGAGCCACACGTGCCCGACGAGCTGCATCTACTTAAACAAAAATAAAAGACTACAAAAGTAGAGCTCCTTCTAGGCGAGCTATGGAGCCTGGCGACTTACTACAAGTTGAGAAATAAAAGGGTTAATCTAAGAAAGCAAGAAAAAGCTCAAGCATCCGGAGCAGCGGGAGGGGCATCAGCAGGCACCTCGCTGGAGCCAGGGGCGACCGGGTCGGAAGGGAGAGCAAGCTCGGCCTCGGTAGTGATGTTGACAGTAAGCCCGGTGGTGTCGAACTCACTAAGGTTCAGCACAGCGTCCCCGCAAGCTTCCTGGAGCTGTGCGACAGTGAGTGGAACCCGCTCCTCCTCCTCATTAGCGACCTCTTCTTTGCCAAGGTTCAGCGTCGGCACCTCAACCGTCTTGATGATTTGAAAGCGGGCCGGTACGAAGTTGAGAGGGATGCCGAGCTCTGGGAGGTCGCCAATGTCCAGCTTGGCGCCGTCCGGGAAGGGAACCCTGTCCAAGCAGGCCTTGAAGTCACCCACAACCGCCTCGACCTCGTCATCCGTGTGAGCTCGAGCCCACCAGAGAGTTCACAAAACCTCGGCATAGCATTGGCCGTATCCTTTGTCAGAGGCCTCGGCCCTCACGGCCGCCAGATCCGGCGAGAAAGAGGCATTGTTCTGCAGCTCGGCAACCTCGTTGACTTTCGCCTCCAGCTCGCCCCTCAGCCTTTCACACTCGGCGTTGGAGCTCTTCACCAGGCCCCGCTGCAGTGCAATGTCCTTCTTGGTAACCCCATGATTGCCGACCTCCTGGGCGAGCTGAGCCGCGAGCTCATCTTCCTTGGCTTTTATTCTAGCTCCGCCTTCTGCTCGAGCCTGGTGAGCTGACGTTGAACATCCTCCAACTGCTTCAAGGCACTCTGCTCAGCAGCCAGAGATGCCTCGGCCCTCTCCTCGGCGAGCTGTGCCTACTTTTTCGCCTTGTCTGCGGTGTCTGCCAAGGCCATCATCCTCTTGTTCCTGTCGGAGCGACCTCGCTCCAGCTCGTCGACCTGCTCCAGTGTCTTCTGGTTGGCGAGCATTAACCCGCTGGCATAGTGAGCTGAAAGCAGAAGGTTCCCTTTCAGGTCCTGATTATTGATTGTGGCCACCTGAGGAGTTGTCCAATGCCTTGGCATGCTATTCACTGTATCCCGGACTAGACCCGGCTCAAGACCTCGCATCGACGTCAGTGAGCAAGATCGCTAGAAGGCATGAACAACCTCATGACGATTTGGGAAAGCGATTGGGGCATAGCTGCGAGGTGGAAACAGTTGTAAAATATTAGGGAAATGAAAACAATAATGCCAGTAACTCAGGGAGGCAAGCTACTTACTGAACTCGATCTGGATCCCAACCGGGGAGCGTGTCATCATTAGCTCGCATCCCGAATGGAGATGGCGAGGGGGGCGAGCTCCGAATGGGCGTGGCCTCCAGCGGGGCAGTGGATTGAGCGGATCCTCCCTGCCCGGACCTCACCGAGACCCTCTCAGCTCGATCGGAGTCTTCATCAACCAGGCCAGTATACCTGGTCCTCTTGCGAACTTGAGGATCCTCATCGCCTGCTCGGGATCCTTCACCTCTATGGAGCCCCTTTTTCCCGCGACCTCGCTCGGAGGAGAAGACAGCTCGCCCCCCACCTCGGTTGGTCCGAGCGACCTCCGCAGCCTTAAACTTGGACTTCTCGGGGGCCTTGGTCTTCTCCTTCTGGGTCCCCGACCCTCCTACCTCGCCCTTCTTAGAGGCGAGCTCTGCTTCCTTGCTCACCTCCAACGCGAGCACAGACGGCGGGGTGAGTCTATTGGGGCGAGGTGGGCCCATCTCGAAGTGACATTTAACGATGTGATAGGCCTCGGGGACCTCGGCGATGGGGAAGGCGACGAAGCTACCACCTGCACAAAGATAGGAAATGTCAGCATGATGGGCGAACTACACCCCCCTATAGGCGAGCTCCGAAGAGTTGAAAAACTGGGAGCTCGGGACCTTTGATATCAAGGTGGTGTGGCAGGGTGAGGAGCCCAGCAAGCCGCAAGCAATGGTGTGCACACAGGTGGGCGATCTGCCTATCCTTCTCGCTTCTCAAACAGCAGATGACACGCACCACATCAAACTCGACCGATACCTTGGGCTTGCCCCTGCTGGACTTGTGGCGCTTCGGAACTGCAAAAGAAAGAAAATTAGAATTAGTATATCTAATTCAACCCACACACACCGAAATAGGCGACCTATTGTTGGCTTCCCCGTATCCCTCCGGAGTGGGAATACTGTCACCTCGTCCATGGTACGTGCTGGAAGCTCGCCAGTCTCCACCTATGAAGAAAAATTGCTTCTTCCAGTCACGGACTTTATTCAGCAAGTCCCCAAGAAATTTCTCTCCCGGGCGAGCTTTCAAATAGTAATAGCCCACGCCATCCTTCGCCTGCTTCCGTTATTCGTGACTATTGACTATGGTAACCCAAATCTGCATACCAGGTTTTTCCAAATGAAGCTTATCATCTTCTCTTGGGTTATAGTCGTTAGTGCTTCAGCTTCGGCCCATTTAGTGTAATAGTCCACGGCCACCACTACAAATTTTACTCCACCTCTTCTGGGAGGGAATGGGCCGATCAAGTCGATACCCCATTTAGCGAATGACCACGGACTATATACTGATTTCAACTCTTGTGCCAGGGTGTGGATATTTGGAGCGAACTGTTGGCACTTCAAGCATCTTTTAGCATATCTGATAGCATCCTTCCGTAGTGTTGGCCAATAATATCCTTGCCTAATAGTTTTGTAGGCCAAGGCTTGCCCCCCGGCGTGGCCTCCACATATCCCTTCATGGATTTCTTCTAACACCTTTTGACCTTCTTCCGGGGAAAGGCATTTGAGTAATGGGAGTGAGATTCCTCTTTTATATAGCTGCCCTTCGACCATCGTGTATCTTGCAGCTTGCTTCACAATCCGTCGTGTTTCCCATGGATCTCCCGGCTGTTCTCCGTTGGATAGGTATTTGCTAATAGGTGTTCGCCAGTCGTCGATAGTCAATTGCTGGTTGTTGACTATTTGTTGCCCCCTCTTCAACACTTGATTAACATAATCAAATGTTGAAGGATTAGTTAGCTTTGTGACCACCACTTCTGAGATACTTGGTTCTCGGGTGCTTGTAGCTAACCGGGCTAAAGCATCTGCTTGGGTGTTCTCTAGTCGGGGGATCTGTTCAATGTATACTTGGTCAAATTTTGATATTAGGTGTGCGACGATCCTTTGATAGATGATCATTTGTCGGTCCTTCGTCTCGTACTCACCTCAGACTTGAGATACGATTAGCTGTGAATCTCCGAAAATCTGAAGTCTGGTTGCCCCCATAGCTAACGATAGTCTCAAACCCGCAATAAGTGCTTCATATTCGGCTTCGTTGTTGGTTGCTAGGAAATCGAACCTTATTACGGAGGTCAATACTTGTTTGTCGGGACTTATTAGGAATACACCTACTCCGGCTGCGGAACTTGTTGCTGAGCCGTCTACGTAAAGGTGCCATGGGTAAATACGCCCCCTCGTCGGATCTTGAGGGTAGGTTAGCTCTACTATGAAGTCTGCTAGAGCCTACCCTTTAATCACTGTTCGGGGTGCGTACGTTATACCATACTGGCTGACCTCTAATGACCATTTTAATAATCGTCCGGCCGTGTCTGGTCTATGTAAGACTTGCCTCAAGGGAAAAGTTGTTAAAACTTCCACTTGATGGTCGAAAAAGTACGGTCGGAGCTTCCGCACGCTCATCACTAGTGCGTATGCCAGCTTCTCCATAGGGGAATATCGCAGCTCTGCCTCGTGTAGCACCTGGCTGACATAATATATTGGTAGATGCGTCTTGCCCTCCGCACGCACAAATGCTGAGCTTATGGCCACCTCTGATGCTGCCAGGTATAAATATAACTTTTCCCCTGGCACCGGCTTTGACAGGATTTGGGGATTGCTGAGGTAACTTTTTATATCCTCAAACGCCTTTTGGCAAGCATCCGTCCACACACAGTTGGTCTTCCCGGTTCTTTTGCAGATGCCTTTGCCTTTGATAGACTCGAAGAAGGGTCTATTCTTATCTCCGGATCTGGATATGAATCTGTTTAGTGCCGCGAGACATCCGGTAAGTCTTTGAACTGCTGGTACGTCCTTTGGTGGTCCCATGTCCAGGATACATTTGACTTGTGAAGGGTTGACTTCTATGCCCCGTTGACTTACAAGATGTCCCAAGAACTTGCCGGATTGTACTCCAAAGCTGCTCTTCTTCGGGTTAAGTTTCATGTTATACGCCCTCATGATGTCGAACGCTTGCTTGAGGTGCTCCAGATGGTCCTCTTTTCTAAGACTCTTTACTACAATATCGTCAACATATACCTCCATTGTGTCACCAAGGTGTTGGTCGAACATCTTGTTGACTAAACTTTGATATGTGGCGCCGGCATTGATTAACCCGAAGGGCATCCTTTTCCAACAAAATAAATTTTTGTTTGTATAGAAGGCTGTATGTTCTTGATCATCGGGATGCATGGCAATCTAATGGTAACCTGCAAAGGCATCCATAAACATCATTAGTTCATGCCCCGCCGTATTATCTACCAGCTGGTCGATGTGGGGCAAAGGAAAGTTATCCTTTGGACATGCGGTATTAAGGTCTGTGAAGTCTATACATAGCCTTCATGTTCCATTCGGCTTCTTGACCAGGACAGGGTTCGCCACCCATTGAGGACATAGTGCTTCCTTTATGAGTTTATTGTCTAGGAGCTTCTTACTTGTCTGGTCCATACTTCCTTCTCTTTTAACGGACGGGCCTCTTTGTGGGATCGATGTTGAGACGATGGCAAGCATGCTCCACTGGTATGCCCGTCATATCTTCATGCGACCATGCAAACACATCTAGATTGGCCTGAAGGAATTCCTCCATCCGGCTTCTATAAGGCTCCTCCAACTCCGACCCAATAAAGAGTTCTAAATCTTGTTTATTTGGGTCAACTTGTATGGACCTGAGCTCCTCAACTGGCGTAGCGCGTCGCTTCTTGTCCTTCCACCTAGGATCATCAATTGGTCCTTCGAGGTGCACATCTATTTCTTCCGGGGTTGGTTCATAGCCCAATCGAGGCTCAATGTCCTCCGGTACAACTATCTGACCTTCAGATGTTGGTTCCATGTCACAACTCATTCCGACTATGGTTGTGGGGTCTTGATCTTGATCCTCCGGGTTATTTACCATTTGCTCCCCAACCGGCTGGTCTTCTTGGAGTGCATTATCTATCTCCATGTCCTCCGGTGTTTGATCCATTTCCATCATTTCGGTGTCTATTGAGATATCATCCAAACTGCTCGGCTCGTCCGGGGAGGATTGTGATATCAGGTCTTCAAACACCAACACCTGGGTAACAGACTTCTTCAGAGTTAGTAGGCATTCCCACGCCTTCTTCTGATCCCCTTTTATCGTACCTGCACCCTTAAGAGTTGGGAATTTGATACAATAATAGTAAGTAGAACATGCGGCTTTAAATTCGGAAATGAAAGGGCGGCCGAGGAACCCATTATAGGTGGACGGTTGATCTACGACTAAAAAATCTTGCAACCTAGTCATCCTCCTTTCCGGGTCCTCTAGCGCTACAAGTTCTACAGGCAATCTTATTACACCTAGTGGGACGGTCACAGCTTCTCCGAATCCCACTATTTTGTGATTACAATCCTCTATATAGGATTCGTAATCTCCTAACTGGTCTAGTGTCTTCTTGAACAGGATGTTCGTGTAGGCTCCAGTATCCACTAGCAGTCGGTGTACTCTCGTGTTCATGATATTGACGCTAATAACCAGAGAGTCGTTGTGCGGTGTGAGGACCCCTTCGAGATCTGCTTGTGAGAAAATCAAGTCTACAGTCGGCTTAGCTGATGCTTTTGATCCGGACCCCGTCTCCTGTACTTGATTGACCGCCCAAATTTCCGCTTTCTTTCATCTTTTTGATGTGGGACGGCCATCCAGCATTCCTCCCGCCGAACCAATCTCTTCAATTACAAGGATCTCTCGGTTAGGTTCCAGATGTGTCGGCCTTGCTGGTGGACCTCTCCTTACTTGTCTGTTTGGGGCCCTCTCTTCCTCATCACTACATTCATCATCTGAGGCCTCTTGTCTTGGCTGACGCTGCCTTTTCCCCGGAGCTTTCTTGATGAATTCGGCAAGTTTCCCGTCTTCGTAAAATTTCCATAATTGTTTCAGAAGGTCCCGGCACTCACTGGTGAAGTGTCCGATACTCTGATGATATGCACAGAACTTATTTGGGTTTAGCTTGCTTCGATCTTGCCTGATCCTCCGGGGTGCGGCTAACATGTCCTGGTCTTTCACAACTGTGAAGACATGGTCAATCGTGGTAGTTAACACTTGGTTTAGTTTTTCTTTGTATTCTGCCGTGTCTCCAAATGATTTCAAATTTTTCGGGGCTTTGTAACCACTACCACTGGGCTTTTTCCCATTCTTCTTGTCATCAGCCTCTGAACCCAACTGTTTGGCCATTGCTTCTTGCATTGCAACATATACCCCGGCTTTGTGGCGGAACTCGGCGTATGTACTAGGACAAGCTAGATACATCTCTTTCCATAAGTCTGTTCCTTTACGCAGTCCCGCCATGACCGCCACAACCTTTGTGTCATCGCTGACCGACTCACCTTCTAAAAGGATCTTGTCGAAGTGTTCTAAGTACTGTTGATCGGTCTCTTCGGTCCCTTGTGAAATATTGGCCAGCCTATGCTTTTGTGTCAGATATGTTCCGAATCCCGAAAAGTGGGACAGGAATTCCCGGGTCAACTGCCCAAACGATTGAATTGATCCGGGTGTCAAGGCCGAGAACCATCTGTGTGCACGGTCTCCAAGAGTTAAGGGAAAGTTCCGGCATTGTGTTGCGTCTGATGCCCCCATTGAGATCATGTAATCGGCATATTTTGATATGTGAACCTTGCGGTCAGACTTTCCCTCGTACAATACTAATGAGGGAAACTGTATCTTCTTCTGGATGAGTGCTGTAAGGATAACTGATGACAGTGGTGAAATTGGAAGTGACGTGTACGTCTCAACCTTGTCTTTGATGGCCACCTGGTGTTGTAAGTCCTCCACAGCTTTCTTCAAATTTTCTATTTCTAGAACTGACGAGCCCCGGGATGATCCCCCTCCTCGAGGCTGTTCCGGGTGCACCTCATGATGACGTGCTGCCCCCGGCAGTCCCTCACTTTGGGCGATCTCTCGGTGCGGTCGCTGGAGGTTACTCGCGGTATTGGGTCCTAACCTCTCGGACGCTCATCTCCTCAATCTTTCTTGTACAGGCCTGCGTTGATGTCAAACATCAGACTCGCAAGGCTCTTGATGTTGCGAATGTTCTGACCTTCTACCTTCTGAGTGATGGCTTTGGTTACTGCGTCTATCACCTTGTGACCCGTCAAGACGCTCAGGTTGATCATTTGCTCGGCCAGCTGGTCGCCCAGCTGGTCGCTGGTTTGAGCGTTGGGATTGTGGTCCGAGGCGATCAGACATTTTCTGTTTGCCTCTTGAGTTTTCTGGCACGACATGTCCACTACTAGCTTCTTCCTCCTGAGCGTGGTAGCTTGTTCGGGTCTCATGTCTCGTCTCAGTCTGGGCAACTTGAATCACTGGTTGACAAGCCACCACGAGCTGTTGTCTTTGCATCTGTTTGAGGGTAGCCATTGCCCACTCAATGTCTTCGGGAGTTCGAACCATTGATTCGATCGTGGCTTCAATTTGGGGTCTCTCCGGGGTCGCCATTAACGCCGGGGTTCGGGCTTGTTCCGTCTGACGGTGTCCGGATGGTCCCTTTCCTTTCCACCTTCGGCTCGTCGAAGTGGTGTGGGATTCGTCGTGGGAGTCATCATATGTGCGTCTCGTCATATTTTCGAATAAGAATTTCGGGTTTTGAGAATAAATTCCTAAGAAATCTTTTCTAGCTTGTATTTTTTAGAATAAAAACTATTCTCAAAAGTACTCACAATTGAAGATATTCTATAGAATTTATCAAAATTCGAATGGTGTTCTTGGCGTTCTTGAAGAAATGAAGAATAATTACCGAATTCTTTGATCAACAAAGGTTTGGACCCTTCTTTTAGCACCAAATTGTTGAGCAATTTATATAACTGTAGGATTTATGTGGCTAATTATACTTATGAAATCACTCAAACAATAATCAAAAGATATTAATTGGATTTATAATATGATTTAGTAGTTGAAATGTAGAGAGAGAAAGTGTGTAATGTATCTCTTGTATTTTGGAAATCAGATCCTTACAAATGAGGTGTTTTTACATATTTATACCTTTTTTAAGGGTGAGGTGGCGCCCACTTAAGCCATATGGCTTCTGGTGGTGACAAGTGTCCTCCACTTGTCACCCCCTGAATGTTCCACCCCACTAACTCTAGCCTAAATGATCCGAACCCTTCTTACTGGTTCCTTAGACATCTCGTGTCTTCTTTCCTTCGAGGAAGGGACGAGTATTGGGGCGAGCAAAGGTGCGAGCAAATGGGCGAGCACCGTAGGCTTATCTTCTTGGCTTGCTTCTTTGCCACATCCAGGCAGAGGGCGAGCATGTAGGCGACCAGCTGGGCGAGCATGAAGGCGAGCAGCCTAGTCTTGGCTTCATGGGCTTGTTGCTTCGTCATGTTCGGAGCTTCGGGAAATCAAGTGGCGAGCAGTCCAGCGAGCATTGAGGCGAGCAACTGGGGATTGGCCATGTAGGCTTGTTACTTCAACACCTCTGGGCTCTGGTGAGCATGTGGGCGAGCACCTTGGCGAGCATGTGGGCGAGCAGCTTACTCATTCCTGCTTGTTTATACTTTGGTTATTCTCTAATCCTCAAGCTTAGAACCTTTTATCAACAACTAAATCATAAGATTATTGTTTGGTAGAATTAATCCGACATAACAGGCCACATCAACACGCGATTAGTAAATTCTATCAACAAACATATGTAACTTTTCAGTAGTATTTTGTGTAACTTTAAAAAAATGAACTTGGGTTGCACCGTGTAATTGGTGCATACAAGACTAATTCAAAAACACATATACTTCTAAAAAAATATCGAGTAATAACCACTAATATTAAAAAATTGGCACTCCATTTGATGAATTTTAATTTCGTCTTATTTTGTTATCACTTATATTCCTTTAAATGTTTTTTTTAATTATCCTCTGCTTTTAATTATTCAGATATTGATTAAAGGGACATTTACAAAATGATATATTTTAAACATATTTTTAAATTGATACAATATAAAAATTATCAATTTAAAAATAATAAAAATTATTAATGTGACATGAAAAACTATTATCATTTTGTATCAAAACTATGTTGACTAAATAAAACTTTATCTTAACTTTTTTGTTTGAAAAAAATATAATTGAAGAATTGTGTAGTGAGAAGTAATCAATTTTTAAATTTTAAAAGAGGGAATGAACTGATTTTCTGCAACTGGAGAATATATTTAAAGGATAATTTTATCTTTTAAATTTTATTTTAAAAATGAAGAATAAAACGACAGTGAAATACTCAAATATGGAGCGAGAATATCTCACCAAAAAAAAAATATAAAAGCAATTGCTGGCGCGGGCTCACACTGCAGCCAATTCCATTCGCGCTGTGGCCCACATTGCGGCCAATTCCATTCGCGCTGTGGCTCACGTGCCCATCATTAGAGCTGGCAAACGGGCCGGGCCGGCCCGGCCCAGCCCAGCCCACCGGGCCAACTGATGTTCACTGGTCGGGCTGGGCTGGCCCATTTTTCAGTCGGGCCTATAAAAATTGAGCCCAGGCCAGCCCAGCCCAATCTAGCCCACGGGCTAACGGGCCATCCAGGCCCATTTTTTTAAAATAATAATTTTAAAAATTATACTATAATCACTGTTAACTTATACTTTTACAATCCACAAACCAACAACACAAACATAAAATAGAACTAAAACCACAAATTC
>JAPKLY010000836.1:41375-56093 GCA_026898435.1 Prunella vulgaris | reverse complement strand
GGCGGAATCATGCCTCTGGGAGGCGCATCGCCTATGTAGGCGGCATCGTCTATAAAGATGGGATAATCATGCCTTCAAGAAGGATCATCGCTTCGAGAAGGTGCATTGCCTATATAGGTCGAATCATGCCTCTGGGAGGCGCATCGCCTATGTAGGCGGCATCGTCTATAAAGATGGGATAATCATGCCTTCAAGAAGGATCATCGCTTCGAGAAGGTGCATTGCCTATATAGGTCGAATCATGCCTCTGGGAGGCGCATCGCCTATGTAGGCGGCATCGTCTATAAAGATGGGATAATCATGCCTTCAAGAAGGATCATCGCTTCGAGAAGGTGCATTGCCTATATAGGTCGAATCATGCCTCTGGGAGGCGCATCGCCTATGTAGGCGGCATCGTCTATAAAGACTGGATAATCATGCCTTCAAGAAGGATCATTGCTTCTAGAAGGCGCATTGCCTATATAGGCGGAATCTTGTCTCTCAGGCACTGATTCTGCCAGGACTGTTGTGTCTTGATTATGTTCTGCTCTTTGTACATTTTCTGAATGTTCGACCTCCATTGGTACTACTTCGTCTTGCGAAGTAGCCAACTTCTTGGGTCCATTGCAGTTCGTACGAGAGAACTTTCAAGAAATATTTCGCATGATTCTGCAACACAGGAATTGTGCATGTTGTTAATGGCATATATGGCAGATTATTTTCGCATTTATCTTGTGCAAAAGAATAAACTGAATATACGACGAAAACTTCCCCGGTATCAGAGTTGATAAATTAGGCAATTCGTGGCCTTCTCGTTGGGGATAATTCTCCGTCTTCATAAAATCTTTGCTATTTCCGCAACAAGTCTTGGAATTCATCAGTATTGTAGTTGATATTCTGATGATATGTGTAGTACTTGTTGGGATTCGTCTTGCTTCTGATTTTTCACTGAACAGCTCGGAGTCCCTTACTATTGATAACATCGTAGAGTTATCTGATTGGGACATTGAGTGTTTGATCTGGTCGTTGTCCTTGTTTGGGGATAGTGTGCGTCTGATCTGCCGGTTGTCCTCCTCCTGCCCCCCACTCGAAGTTTGATTTATTTTGTAATCAAACGTTGAGGGTTCTTGTAGTTTCGTGTCAGCTTTGCTTTCCCGCTGTCGGGCCAATGTGTCTGCCTGTGTGTTTGGTCGGAATCTCCAAAAATTTGAAGTTTGGTTGCCCCAACAGATAATGATAACTTAAGTCCGACTGTCAATGTTTCATACTCGGCCTTGCTGTTTGTAGATGTGAAGTTGAATCTGATTGCCGAAGTGAAGACTTGTATATCACAAGCTCCTGTTGTTGTGCTTGTTGATGATTCGTCTATGTAGAGGTGCTATGTGACTTTATGCCCCCTCGTCGGATCTTGTGGGAAAGTTAGCTCGACGATGAAATCGGCAAGCGTTTGTCCCTTGATCGCTGTTTGGGGTGCGTAGGTTATTCCATATTGGCTGACCTCTAGTGACTATTTCAACAAGTGTCTTGCAATGTCCGATCGATGTAGTATTTACTTCAATAGGAATGTTGTCAACACTTGCATTAAGTTGCGTCGGATGTCTCCCTTGTTGATATCATTAGCAAGTCGTCTTCAGGTTCTGGTGGAGGCCCCGATAAGTAGTGCTCATATATCATTTTTCTTTCTTGACATTTTGATTGACCCATCTTATATCCTTTCATTTTTCTATTTTCCCAGATCAGGGCGTTGCAGTTGTTTGGAGTCTGATTCTCCCTCGCTCAGCTTTATTGTCGAATGTTGGACTTCTTCTTGAATGGATGCTTCTGGGATAATAGGAAATTGAGGCGATGTTGGTGATTATGAGCTTATGTTGCCCTTTGAATGAGTTGATAACTTTGCTTATAGGCCGAACTTTTCATCTTTAGAGGATCTATTCTCGGGAAACTGTTTATGATCCAATCGTCTAAGCGAGAGAATTCACGCAGTCTCTCACTCTGAATAGATACCCCAGATATTCATTGCGACCTATTTGCTTTGTGAGGATCTAGCTTCTTCACCATCAATTGCCTTGATCTGTCTTGGACGGGTCATCGTTCTGTAATGTCACTCCATGATGTGTGGTGTATTGATTCCTCCGTGTTCTACAACTGCATTTGCTCTTCTCCACCTGCTTGAGAAATATGGGCCAGAGCTTTTGATCTGGAGCTCTGGGCACTTCTTTTTTAATAAGGTTCACCAGTCGATGCTTTTGAGTGAAGCACGATGCTTCGGATCAGAATTTCCTTCATATGGATTTGTTGCCGAGTACTAGATCTTCGGCTGGGTTTGTGCCGAATGAATCGATGGTGGCACTGGTGACAATGGGATTTGTAAGGTTGAATTATCCTCAGGGCATTGAGACATCTTGGCCAGTAGGTCTTCAATTGTCTTCTTTATAGACAACAAGATTTCATCCGAAGCCTCTACACCTGGACGGAGCAGTCGTTCGTCTCGCTCTGGGCGAGGGGAGCCGGATACCCGGTCACTCGGGTGTGACCTCGCTGGAATCATACTGGCCTTCAGTACGCCTTCAGGGCCAAGCCTCTCTGCCACTGGTCAACGTAGTCTTTCTCGGACTGACGGTTGCTTTCCCTTGAAATGTTTATTCCTTTGTTTGCTATCAGCTTCATTCTTCTAGTTGACTTTGAACAGTTCGTTCAGGGACTGGTTCTGGTTCTGGTCGTATCTCAGATGGACCTGTCGCTCTCTGTTGTTGTTGCTGTAATATTTTGGGTAGCCGGAACTCCAGTGTGCTCCAATTGTTGTCTGTTTGTTATAGCATTATGGATTGTCGTTGACTGCTCCGGTCCAGGTGCTCTCTAGGCAGGATGATTGTTATTCCTCCCATGAGATGTTACATAAGGTTGAGATACTTCACGAGATATTTCATGTAATGTGAGTTACTTTCTGGTGAGCAGGCGAGCAGGTGGGCATGCGAGCAGGTGGGCATGCATTCTGGCGAATGGGTTTGCGTGTTGGATCAATGTTGAGTCGATGACAGGCATGTTTAGTTGATCATTCGGACCCGTCATATCTGAATGAGACCATGCCAAAATGTCTAGATCGTTCTTGAAGAAAGTGATCATTCTTGATTTGAATGATTCAGGCAATTCGGACCCGATGAAGAGTTCAGGCTTGGACAGATGTTAACTCTTCCATCGGTGTAGCTCGCTTTCGCTTTTCTTTCCACCTCGGATCTAAAATAGATCCATCCGTGTTCAGTTTGTCTTCTATCTCCATCGGTTCACAGTCGAGCCTAGGTTCGAAATCTTGGCTGAGTAGGCATTCGTCTGGGCATTCGCCCTCGAGATGCCTTTCGGGCTCTGATTTCCCTAGGACTTGTACAATAGACTTAGGTACACTCTCTGGTACACAAACTGGATTATCAACCTCCATTGGTTCCGCTTCAACTTGGGAAGCACTCAATGTCTCAGGTTCCAGTTCGGTATATGGGGGAGGACTTTCAATCATGTGTACATAAGTGACCGATGGCGCGTTCTGAAGTAAACATTCTCTGGCTTTCTTTTGATCACCCTTTATTGTGCCAGCTCCATTTGGCGTTGGAAATTTTATACAGTAGTAGTGAGCAGGCGGCGAGCAGCTAGTGTAATTTCTTCCGAAGGAGGCGAACAGCTGAGTCTCCTTCAAGCCAACAACTTCAAGGATTTCTTCAGGCGAACAGGTGATCAACTAGTGTAATTCTTCGCGGGCAAGACCACCAACATCTTTCCTTTTGTTTTTGAATTCTTCCAGTTGTGAGCGAAGGTCTTCAAGGATGATTGACAATTCTTCTGGAAATATATCGATAATTTCTTGGCAAGCAATTATATTCTTCGACATGCAACTGGAATTGATCTTCAAGGTTGCCAATTTTCTGCACTTCTTGGACTGTGATTAATCTTCGTTGTCAGGGCTTTACTTCTTGAATTTAATTGCTTTAGCAAGCAATTCTTCTGCTCTTGCTCCGTCACTTGAATAAATTGCTTTAGAAAGCACTCCTGTTTTTCTGGACTTTAATTGCGTTAGGAAGCAATTTATACTCTGAAAATTTATTACCTTAAGAAGTAATTGTTTCTGCGGGGAATTTAATTGTTTTAAGAAACAATTTTTCCTCTGGAATTTAATTACTTTAAAAAGCAATTTTTTCCTCTGGAATTAATTGTTTAAAAACAATTGTTTCCTCGGGGAATTTAATTACTCGAAAAAGTAATTTTTTATTCTTCTCAAATTAATCCTGCAAATAATTAATTTTAAATTTGCAAGATTAATTTATTTGAGATGGGCTATTAATTATTGGGCTTAATTAAATTTAAACAGGCCCAATTTTGGTGGTTTCAGCAATTTAACGAGGCCCAATATGCTGGAGAGGCCCTTTAATTCCTTTAGCTAATTATTTCCAAATCTGGGTCTTCAAAAGGGACCAAATTGATGCAATTCCTCCATCAGGCGTGACTAATAGTTTTTGAATTGGTCAAAGTATGCAACCCACTTGTTTGAATTGGTCAACCCACTAATAATAGTGGGTAATTATCGAAGCTCCTCCCAATTACTGCAGCAAACGTTCTCATCCTCGATTTCAGATTGGAAAACCCATCCCTTTGGTTATACACAGCACATTTGCATGCCTCGACTCTTTCCTCTGACGCCGGCGACTTCAACTGAATATGCAAACAGCTGGGTTCGCAAACAGCCTATTGTACAGGCTTCATACTTGGCGAACGACCTTTGAATATTTTTGGCCGCAAATAACATATTGGACGAGCAGCACTTTCAGACGAGCAGCTTCTTTTGGCGTTTAGGCGGCAAACAGCTGTGGCAGCGAATAACTTGTTATATTTCTTCTCGAACTGCTCCGTTATGGACTTTGGCGAGCAGCTCTTGTTGACAAACAGCTCCTGAGGGCAAGCATCCTTCGATGCGGCGAACATGCGCTGGGTTGCGCGGCGAACAGCTCGTATAGGCGAGCAGCTCCTTATTTTTATGACGAACAGGTAAGGAGCGGGCAACCTTTTAAGGCGCCGGCGAACAGGTATGCTTCGGCGAGCAGCCCGCGCGGCGAGTAGCCCGCAAGGTGAGCAGCCCCACAGGCGAGCAGCTCGTTGCGGCTAGGAGCTCTCGCAGCGAGCAGGTCTCCTTGTGGCGAACAGGTCGTGTCGGCGAACATCTCGTGCACAAGGAGGATTCCTTCAGCGGCGAACAGGTATACGAGCGAACAACTCCTTTAGACGTTATTATTGACCGAGTCAAACCCACTTCCTCCATATCCATCCGCCTTCTGCCATATCCATCCACCTCCTGCTGCAACGGAAGTTGGCTATTCCGCAAGAAACCTTCAATATGTTCACACCAATACCACGGTATATTTCTAGAACCGACGGCTAAGAATTCTGGGTAATGGAGTGCGATTGTTGGCGAGGTTCGAAGGTGGCGCCGCTGCATGGTCGCTAGCAGAAGATTGAGAGTCCTTGAACGTCAATTCCGGCGACGGCTTATGGTCGGCGGCTGCATGCGATTCCACCGGCGGCAAAGATAATAGATGAATTAATTTCCAGCGTCGGCTTTTAGTTCCTGGCGGAGTAATTTCCAACTGTGGCATGTGATTCCAGTGGCGGCGAGGATTACTTCTCGGCTGCTTCCATTAATGGCAATAATAAACTCCAAATATTTGCCATACAATTTTCAAATTATCAAAACTTTCCTCTACAACAGGATTCCTCACGAATCACGCCACCTAAATTCCTTCTTTGCATGTTTTTTTCTAAACGACGGTTCGGACCCTCCTTCTAGAGCCAAAAATGTTGATGTAATTTTCGTAATGACGATTATGTGGCTATAATAACATCGATTACACCAACAATAAACTGAAATAGACGAATATGCGAGGTTTTATGAGTAAGCAGGTAGGTCGTATATGTAAGCTCGTCGTTCGAGCAGAACTTCGTTAGGGTAAAAATTCCGTCCCTTATTCGAATGAATTCGGTTACATTATATAGAAAATACAAGCTGCTGGATCGTCACCAGTCTGCTTCATCATAAGCTGCTGATCAGCAGCCTGCTTCACTTAGAAGCTGCTGACTCGTCACCAAGTTACTTCGTTAATAATTGGTGACTCGTCAGAGCGTTCTTCGATCTGGTTCTTTCTTCGTGCTTGATCAATTCTCTTGGACACGTCAATCCGGACTTGGTTAATTACTTCCTTAAGCACGCATGTCGATTATTTCATTAACACCTATCCCACCCTAGCCACCCCCACCCCCACCCCCACTTATTATTTTGAAAATAATTTTTAAAGCTAAAATTATCCTTTAAGTATATTTTACAAAATAATCACTTCACCCCCATTTTCAAAACCTAGAATTTGATCTACGGCCTTTCTTCAATTTTTCAATAATATTTTTTCGAACAAAAATCTTGAACCATTGACGTTGAAACAAAGAAATTCATGACCGTCATCCTGGAATTGTACCATTGTCAACCAAAAATCGACACGATTTGTCCGAATTTAAACTTTTTTTTAAAAAAAAAATCGTATGTATTTGTTCGACACTAGTTGGTGGAATAAATGCATAATGTTTGGAAAAAATTGTTGAACATATGTACTTTTTGCAACCAGAGTCTAGAGCCGAACAAATGACTCCAACGATTTATTCGTAATTTTCAATCGATTTTATCCGACGAATTTTGCAAAGAATTTTCAATAGATTTTTAATCTCAATATTTGTAATAGTAATATAAAAAATTCATCCAAAACTCATTCAAAATCATGAATCATTCAAATTCATTCAATGCCAAAATCTAAATAAATACAAAAAAAAAAACGAGAAATCAAAATCTTATACATTCCGTTCGTCGGTTTGGAAGAGAAGGTGATGATGGTAGTCGGTGGTGGTCGGAACGGTTGTGGGGTTGGATGATTTTGCTCCGATAATTTTTTAAATGAAAGAGAAATGAATTAGCAAATATGAATTTTAATTTATAAAAAAATTAATTTTAAAAAATATATAAATGATGAACTGAATTAAAATTACGATGAATTGAAGAGGGTGACCAACTACTTAAAAAAAAAATATATCCGCATCATAAGAATCTACAAGCTCACTGAATTATTAATTGAAGAAGCTAGCCCATTTAATGGATAATCAATGAAGAGCACGACCCATTCATTTTCAACCTTGGTATTCAGTTGGTCAATTTAGTCAAGCTTCAGCAAATGAATTGAAAATGGACCAAAGAAACGTGGCCATATTTTTTTAGACACACAACCTCTAATCCTTCTTCAACCACATCACCATTGTAGCTCACTGCCGCGGCCGCAGAAGGCAGTTTTCGAAGCTTTAAATCTCAGTCACCGCCTCACCATCTCTGTCCGGAAATTGAGGCCCAACATTGAAGCTCTGCAATTCACGCCTGCCATCGCCACCTCAATGCCGACAATCGCTGCTCTGTTCCTGTCGAAGCAGCCGAAAGTGAAGCCGTCGCCGGAAAAATGAAGAGAAAGAGAGCCCATCCTTCGCCCACTGCCGTCCGCGAAGAAGATGCCGGAATTTGTGAAGGCCGCCTCTCACGTTAGCAATCGGCCGGGCCGGAATTAGCAGCCCAAATCGCAAATTGCCACCACTGGAAAACCATTGCATTGTTGAAATTCAAATCCTCCACCGTTCGCCTTGTTGCCAGTACACTAAACAGTCTGTCCTCGCCACTGGAATCCGCCATTAAAACCGTGAAGAAAAAAGTGTAGAAGAGACGCACGGGTTGCTCACTTCACAGTTCACACGACCGGTGCCACAATCTCATTTTTGTGTCCAACCAGCCGAAGATTTAAGCATGGGTGACCAATTTCAGCACGACCAATGCAATACTTTCAACCCGTGCCGGTGAAATTTGAAGGGAGGGTGAGTTAACTCGCTGAGTTGACCGAGTTGACTCAGCGGAGGGTAAAAACTTGAATTTTCAGATTCTTTGGGTTTTAATTGCAAATTTCATTCTTAAATCCTTCTCACACACTATATATACATATTTGTTCAGATTTTAGAAAAAAGCTTAGAAGGGGAGTTCCTCTCCCCCCACTCTCTCTACACACACTAATACACATAGTAGTTATGGTTTATTGTTTTCTTAGTTATTCCTATTAGAATTTAAGAGATTTTTGCATTTACAAGTTGTATTGCATCTATAGTGGCGATCTGTATCCTTTATCTTTAATTTTAGTAGTTTAATTTTTATATTCTTATTTTATTATTTTGGTATTGAAATGAGTTTGATGATTTTAGCTGAGCTAATTCTCTTTGTTTTGAGTGTTTGATTTATGTATAAAATTGGTATGTTGATGAATTTGCAGCTTGGATTGTGCTTATTTCTTGGTGTGAATGCTTTTAGTTTTGAGTTTTGTATGTCTCAATTAATTAATTAGTTGATTTTATTAGCCTCTATATTTAATTTTGTATATTGCAATGAGAGTTGAGTATGGATAATTGGTTTTTAGGCAAATGATTTGATTAATTAATTTGAGTTAAATAGTATACACCCAAAGGGAGTTGGTTGCTAGATCCCCCATTGGTAGACATTAGATGTTTAGATGGTCATCTAAGTATTTAGTGAGGAGACGAAACCTAGACATTAATAACCGTGTTGAAAGTGTTTAGGTATTCACGATCTTAGGAGCTTATGTGATTTAATTAGGCGCTAGTTAGTCCACATTATTCATTTAAGCCTCAAAAGGGATTGGTCTACACACATATGTGAACGCTCTTAGCACACATCTTGAAAGACACATGGTTAATTAGGTTATGAATTTGTCATACACTAGTGGAATAAATAGTGAAAACACTCGAAGCATATCTCTCTTGCACTTTCTTCTCGTAAGTTAGTTGGTAATTTTATTGCTTTCTAGTTTAATTGTTGCTTAGTTTATATTTCTTGCCAACTTGCTAGTCACTATATTATCATGACAACCCATAGTCTTGGGGCACCACCGCACTCCTAAATTCTTTGGTTTCGATAACTATTTGGTTCGTGTCTACTTTCACTACTACGACGATCCCCTACTCTTGCGGGGGAATAGAAAATATTTTTCACGAAAACTCCGATCAAGTTAGTCCCCGCCCCGCTCCATTGACATCTATATCCACGCGACAATATCATTTCTATTTTTGTTTTAAATATATTCGTAAATTTCTTTTCTTTTTATTTAAATATATAAACCAAGTCGGACTTATGTTGGATCGGTCTTGAGCTAATAAATACTAAATGGGTCGGGCTTAACGTAATAATCTAAGCATAAATAACACATCATTTACATACTAAATACAAACGCGAGAGACTAGGGTCTTGGGGAAAGAAGAAGGCGAAAAGTTCTGGTGAATCAAAGACGATAGGTGAGAGGGACAAGCATGATGTTTCACATCCGAAGAGAAATGGTGATCCTCCATCCATCAGTGGTATGATTTTCAGTAGGCTTGGCAATGGGGCGGGGAATCCCCGACCCCCGCGGGGATCCGCCCAGAAGGGGACGGGGACGGGGATGGGGAAAAAAAATTTCCCGTAGGCAGGGACGGGGATTGTATTCCCCGCCCCGTGGGGATCCCCGCCCCGTTCCCCGCGGGGCCCCGCATAATATATATATATATATATATATATATATATCTATTATATATTAACATATTATATATCATATAAGTATATATTATAATTTATATATATATATATATCATTCATATATATATGTATATATATATATATAATTAATTAACCATTCATGTATATATAATGTACTATAATATAGCAAATTAATATATTTTATGCACTTTAAATTTTAATAATACTTTTAATTTTTATTTATTTAAAAAATTAATTATACTTGTTAAATATAAATTATTTTTAAAAAAAAATTTAAAAAAAGAAGTTAACTGGGAACGGGGAATCCCCGCGGGGACGGGTTCCCCTGCGGGGTGGGGATGGGGATAAAATTTTCCCCGTGAAGTTCGCGGGGACGGGTAATCCCCGCGACAGCGGGACAGGGATGGGGATTGGCCCCCCATCCCCGCCCCGCCCCGTTGACAAGCCTAATTTTCAGTGTCCATTGTATTAGGGTTTTCAACAATTTATTGGAGGTGATTTTTTGTATTAGGATTTTTGAATTTTTAAAAGAGAGTTTTGTGTATTAAGGCTTACAAAAGTTTGAAAAGAGAAAGTGGTGTTGATTAGGTTACACATTTTCATAGAATTGTTTATATTTTGTGAGGAATTTTTGGATTTATTAGTTAATTGATTGAGAATTCATTGAAAGTTTGGACAAATTGATTAACACTTGATTTATTTTGTTTTCAAGGAGAAAGTGTTGATAAAAGAGCACTGGAAAGCACAATTGGAAGGAGAGTCAAATCTTGTGAAAAATAGAGAAAAAGATGTAAAAATGGTGAGCTAAAAGAAAAAAAAATATGGAGGATAAACCATGTCATGATTGAGGCTTTGATTCCACAAGTAGTGGTTTAGTCTATCCATCTTCTTCAAGTTCACTCCTACAAATAAGAGACAAGTATCAAATTCAAAAAATGAAACCAAAGAAAAAGAAAGCAATAAAAAAATGTCACTAGTAGTACCACTCAACTAACCCTAAGTCCTACCAAAGACACTCAACTAAATCCCCGGCAACGGCGCCATTGACTTCTCCTATTTTAACACCAAATTAATATGCGGTTCAATATCCACCGGGATTTGACCCCGAGGCAAAGCTTCCAAATGGTGAAGGAAAGGCTACCGTGGAGGAGAAGTTATCTTTGATGATGAAGAAGAATGACATGAGAGATGAAGAGGCGAAAATGTTTGAAGTGAGTATAAATTCTAAGTTTGAGGATTTCACAAAGCAAGTTGCTCAACAAGGGAACCTCTTTGTTCAACAAGGAAACCACTTGAAAACTCTTGAATTTTAAATGGGACAGTTGGCCACTACCGTTAGTAGAATGCAAAACAAAGGAAAATTTCCTTCGACAACCGAAGTAAATCCAAGGGAACACTTGAAGGCAATCCAATTGAGGAGTGGCATGAGATACGAGGGATCATCAATGCCTCAACAAAATGAGAAAATGAATGCTAATGATGTTGAGGAAGAGATGGTAATTGAGGAAAGAAATGAAGAGAAAATGGATGATGATGACGATTGTGATGTGGAAGATGAATTTGATCGTAAAGAGGAAGATGAAGAGGAAAAGGGAATGGAAAAGGAATGCTTGTTTGTGAAAGGATGGGAGAGGAAGACGGGTGATTGATATTCTAAGGATAAGAATCTCCATTATCGTGAAGCTCAAAGAATGGCCTACAATGGCAAAAAGGATAGATATATGTGGCCATTCCGATGAGGGAAGTTGAAATTCTATTAATAACGTCTGGCAAATGACGTTAAACTTAGCGCTTGATGTGAGGCAAGCCATTTTTATTGCTTTCTTTTGCTTTAATTTTAGTTAGATTGTTTTTAATTTTCCTAAAGTGTGTTGTGTGTAGGAGATTGAGCAGCATGTATGCCCAATGAGAAGAGCTAGTGTGGTGTGAGCTTAAGGAACAAAGGTTGAGGTGGCTTGCACTAGTGAAGAGCTCTCATGGTGGAAATTCTTTTAGGTGGTAACACACTTACTCCCTAAACTTTGCTTTCAACATGATAGTTTCATTTAAGTTTGGGAGAGGGACATAGACGAGGAGCATCTGAGGAGAAGCCTGATGATAGAGATAAAGCTTGGAAGATGGTATTTTTGGCTTCACGATGGAGTACTATTCCCAGTTCTTAACACTGATCTGACTCGCCTTTTTGGAAGGAGGACAACCTGGCCCTGACTGGAGAGAGGCATCAGGATGTTATCCTCAACACTTTCCAGCATCTGAGGAACAAAGGGGTTGCTATGGTTGATCCCAACACGGGGGAGAAAGTGTGTGGAGCCGAACGGGGTGTGGCGATTTAGGACTCCAATGATGATGAGGAGCAGCCTATGGACACAGCAGGGGACGAGCCTCAGGAAGTAGACATAGGAGTAGGGACTTCGACAACACCACCTCTATATCATGCACCACCTCAGCCGTACTTGGGAGATTAGAGCCTAAGCCACTACTCGTGGAATCAAAGCCTCAATCATGACATTGTTTATCCTTCATACACATATCCTTCTTAACAATACCCAAATCTCTATACCTCATATCCCTATCCTTATTTATATCCTTATCCTTATCCTTATCCTTACCCCTCTTACGATCCAAACCCATATACTCCTCCTGCTCTTATGCCTTCACAAAAAAAAAAAAAAAAGATGATGAACCGAAGGCAGATATTTATGATCACCTTCTTAGATTTATTGATGAAAATGACAATTTGAATGAAGGAAACTTCACGATAACTAGCAACAGGTGTGTATTAGGGATTTTGAAGTTTGAAAAGAGAGAGAGAGTTTTTAAAAATGATTTTTTTAGTGTTATCAATACATATATATATTGTTCTTTATTGTGGTGAGTGAGTGTGTGTACTTTCTATTTGTCGTCTGTAGAATGTATGTAAAGAGAAAATTCTATTTCTTTATTGCAATTACTATTTAGTTGGTGGTGGTCCATTTGCATGTTAAATGCTTTATCGTAAAATTTCTTTTTATTCTATGGTGGTTCTTGTGCTTGACTTTTTTTTTTTCTAGATCCTAATAGGCATGAGTTTAGTCTTTGTGTTCATGCTAATTGTTGATGCATTTTTGAAGTAGGTGAATAATATGACGTTTAACACTAAATACACCAACAATAAGCTGAAATACACGTGTATGTGAAGTCTGATATATAAGCAGATAGGTTGTATATAAGCACGTCGTATAAACATCACGTTGTTAAGGGGTAAATTTTGTATTCTTTATTTGAATGAATTCGTTTACATTATATAGTAATTACAAGCACGAGGTAGCCTACTTCACTATAAAATGTTGAGTAGACACCAGTCTGCTTCACAATAAGCTGCTGACTTGTCACCACCTTCTTCAGTCTCGTTTTTTCTTCGTGCTTGATTAGCTCCTTCGGACGCGATAATCCAGACATGGTTAACTACTCCCTTAAGCTTGCAGATTAATTTATTTTATCAACACTAATGGTATTATTAACTTAGGTACTTATGAGGGTGGTAGTATTTATAAGTGGGATTATGTTAACAGTTTATTGTTCAATATAGATTCATTAAGAAAATTTGGTTAAAAATTGTGGGTTTGGTAGTGCAGGTACTAGATTGTACACATTTGAGGGGATGTGGGTTGGGGTTTTACACCTATAAATAAATAAAAAGTTAACAAGAAAAAATATAATTTTAGTTTAACATAAATATATACAAATTTAATGTAATTAAAATATATAAATATATAATTTTTTTTATATACAAATATATACCAATGATAATAATAATATTTAAATACTTTATAAATATATAATAAAAATTATTAATAAAACATAATATATATCATATATATATAGTAAAAATATGAACATTAATCTCACTTGCCCAAATGGGAATTCAACCCAGCGTTCGGGTCGGATCGAGTTGCTTCGCTGATCAAACCTGCGAGAATATTTCTTCAAAATAAATATTTTGCGCGGTTTCGTGAGGGCTGCCCCTCGTCAATTTCGCGAGGGGCGAGATGGTGGCGAACTTTACGAGATCTTTTTTTGTAAAAGGCTTCGTTCCTTCTTTAACTCCCTCACTAACTCTCTTCTCCCCTTTAAATCCTTTGCTATATTTTTCTTTATTTGAGTTTTTTTTTGTAGTACACCCCGAATCAAGCAGCCCTAATAAAAAAAAATTCTGAAAAGCTTCAGGAATCAACCTCGCAACATCATCAAACAATAACAAAAACAATAAATGGGAAGACCCACTACTTTTCCCTACCAAGATTTAAGCCATGCATGGCTACAAAATGAAAGACAATAAGAAAATAATTTTCTAAAAATAAATAAAATAATTTTATGTGTCTTTGGGGCTCAAAGTCCCCACAGGCCACTTCTTGCGTTGTGCACATGTTTATTGCTTACCATCTGATTTATATAAATTATTCAAAGATATATTAATCATTTCAACGGTAATGTACTTATACTTGTAATTATTATTCTTAAAAGTTGAAAAGAATTAATATATATATTATAACTTGGTCATCAACCATATTTTATGTGAAATTTGTTTTCATTTTATATATATTTTTTAACAAAGTAAAAAAATATTAATTTATTGAGTGTATAGTGTGAAACATATTTAAGATTGAAATTAACTTGCAATTAATACCTTTTTATGAAAATAATTAATATTAATTAAATTAATACATTTTAGTGAACACAATTAATATTTTTCAGTACAACTACTGGCCGTTACCTCCTTCAAACAAGTGAAACTTATCCGCACATTATATTACCTAGTTTAAGAGATTAAATATTTGTAAGTTTTGTAATTTGTCTTTATTTTAAATTTTTAAATTTGTGATAAGTTGTAGGACCACAAAAACTTTAAAAAGTAAAAAAATCGAATGAAAATTAGAATGATCCGAGCGCAAGAATGACACATAAATCAAAGTAAAAACGATAACCATTATAGTAATTTAGAAAAGATAACGATTACATAACATGTTGAGTCAACAATGATTGTTTGAAATCAATTAGAATAAATAAAATTGAAGAACACCAAGATTTAGGTGGTTCGATCAGAAATG
>JAPKLY010000836.1:0-41365 GCA_026898435.1 Prunella vulgaris | reverse complement strand
CTCTAGACACCGACTACTACCCCCAAACATTTTCTTTAGCGACTTAGCGCCAACTAATCGATTAAATCGGTCGACTTTTAGAACAATGATTAAAAGACAACAGTTTTCCATCGTCATCGTATCCCTTTTTTCTTGTAGTCGCAAAAACAATTACATGCCGTCCATTTCATCAAAACAAATATCTTCACGTAAAGGTTAAAAAAGAAGACCACGTCTTAAGTCTTAAACGTATTAAGTAATACATCTATGTTCCTACCCTTTTTTATACAGAGACATCTGACCACATCATTTTATTTTACTAACTAATATTTTTGTTTTTGTGAGGATGATCTAAATTACATTTTTAATAAATGTGATTTATATATAGGTTCAAAAAAGTTATTATATTTACAAATATATTCTGTGCATAAAAAAAAGTGATTTTGTGCAGAAAGAAAAATGTGTTTCTATGCAAAAACTGTGAACCTATTTAAAAATATTGTGACTTTTTTTAACCAATATATAAATTTTGCTTTATTAATACTACACTGGTGGGCCAAGTTGGGAAAACCATCGAACCAAACTGCTTACTTTTATTGTATGTCTTGTCCTACTTGTACTTAGTGTGCAAATTTTAGTTAGGAAGAAGATTCCATAAAAAAAACAATGGTGTGTATGCATACAATTTGGATCTGAGATCTTCTACAAATAACAATACTTCTCTCATCCCATAAAAATTAACATGAGAAAAAGAACACATAAAATTAAGAAATGAGTAATAATTTAGATTTTCAGGGGTGATTTTTATGTATAAAATATAAAATTAGTTGAGTTATGTTTATAAATGGATCAAAAAATAATGACATTTTTTTTATAAATTTATGGATATTGTGATAATAAAGTTTATGAAGTGTTTTTTAATTCAGGAGTATGATTTTTTTATAATACATTCTTTTGTAGGCAAAGTATTTCATGTTGTGAAAATTGGTTCAACATTAACCAAGATATTGGTTATAAAATTCTAAAATTAAGAAATTAACCAAATTCAATCATGCAATGTTGCAATGAACTGGAAACCGATGCCCTTTTATAGCGTTCACAATCCAGAATTTCCCCACGTAAAGAATTTTGCCTCCTTTGAGATAAAATTATGCATGAGATGTTGCATATTATTGTGTGATTTGTTTAAGAGACTAAATAATTAGTCCCGCCAAAATAGAATTATTCCTGCCAAAACATACATGTTTTGGCAGGAATAATTTGCATGTTTTGGCAGGAATAATTCTATTTTGGCGGGACTGATAGTCCTTTAAACTAGACACACCTTTATAGTACAATATATGCTTTATTTTTTGCAGACCTTCTAAGTTCTAAGCATGTATATATAAAGTGAACTTTACTTTAAAGTCATTTATATTTGATTATCACATGATCGGCTAAATCTTCTCCCATAGTGAGTTAAAAAGGTTTATTTGATATGATATTCGCTCGATTTTTTTAATTTGGGTGAATAGAAAATTAAATTTTAAAAATTGTTGTAACAAATACTATAAGAAAATAAATTTGTCTATAAGACTACAAAATTTCCAAACAAATTTTTTTTAGTAGGGATTGCCTATAAATTTTTTTAAATTATATAGGCATCTTTATTCCTTACCTACAAATAATTTGCCTATGAATTTATAAGTAAATTTTTATAGACAAATTGCTTGTTGGTAATTAGTTACCTTAAATTTTCATTTCATAGCCAATTATTCTGTTGTCAAATTGTTTGCAGGTTAAAGATTGAAGATGTCCACAATATGATTAGAAATATTTATTGGCAATTCATAAACAATTCCAGAATAAAAAAATTACTGAACTTGTTGTAGGAAGTTTAATTTCGTAAACAAATTCTTTATTTTATAATAGTGAAATGAGAAAAGAAAGGAAAAAGTTGCAAATTTTTTGTTCCACATTTGGAAATTTATTGTTGAGAAAGTGTATAGAGGAATTCACATGTATTTTGTCAGAAAGTTATGGAAAAATATTCCTCCAATATCTACTCACACGAAGGAGGGAGGGATGCAAACCATGATTAAATTTGACCTACAAAATTTAAAAACTTATGTGTGAGCATAGTATGCGTACAAAAATGTTGCATCGATTGGTGGCTACTTAGTAAGCTAACTTGCATATGTTATATCGTTGCTCCTAAATTTTTGTATCTTAGGAAGACAATTTTTATATCTTAGAAAGACTAACACCATTATGTACTAGCTACTATACAACTATAACTATATGTAGTATACCTTTTTTTTGATAACACAATCATTTGAATAATGAATAATTATTCAAATTTAAAAACCGTTTTAAATTCGTTTTTTCATCCATTATGTTAAGTGTAAAAACTAAGTTGAGTTTGAATACTGAGTATTAAATCCTGATTCTGAGGTTGGATCCTGAGACAAGGCTCTGAATCTGAGAGAAAATGAGTCTGAGTAAGGGCGAAAGCGATACTGAGTCTGAGTGCACTGATCCTGACACTCATCCTGAGTGTTCAGATCAGTGAAGATACTTGTCCTGAAGACTCAGTAACCTGAAGGCATAATCCTGATATTATCATCCTGAGTCAGGCATCTCCTGAGTAAAGTCAGGCTTCCTGACAGACATATCCTGAGCTGAAAAATGATCAATCTCCTGAGTCACTCAAGTTGAGGCGGTTATTTTGACAGTTAACGGAGCAATCCTATTGGACGCCGGAACAGTTATTCCTTAGCGGTTGTAACCACACGAATTCATTGATTGATCAAGCGCTTAAAGACAGTTAAGGGATAGACATATATATATATATATATATATATATATATATATATATATATATTTATACACGTATTCAAACGAGTGACATAGAACTCAGAATAATATACACATTCTAGAGAGAAAAAGTTTTGTAATCTGTAAGCATTATTCTTCATATTAGTGAAAGTGAACAACCTCATCCGTGGACATAGATCAATTGATCGAACCACGTAAATCTTCTGTTCTTTGATTTTCTTAATTTCTATCATTTGTGTTCATCGGGTTTCTTCAAGGTTCTGATTACGTGAACACTCAAAGTCTTGTTGAGATCGATTTCAATTCACAACACATTAAAAAAACGAGACAACTAATTAATTACAACAATTTTTAATTATAATAATTTTGCAAATTAATTTCTTACTCACACAATTTCCAATATTTATCATTCGTATTTTTATATGTGTGTGGCCTGACCTGATTTGACTCTCAGTTAATATACTACTTCCTTGCCTGGCAAAAATAATAATAATAAAAAAAAAAAGCTCACATGCATGATCTATCTTATCTATTATTTATTTCAATGAAGAAACTTTCACCCGTAAAACGAATAATATTTTTTATTATTTTACAGAGATCTCGTGCAACACAAATAAACAACCATACTGAATAAAAAAAAAAAAAAAGGAAACAAAAAAGACAACAAAATTCCTGTCTAATTTCGTCTTTTCTTGTCCACTCCGGCCCAACTATATTGCGTTGTTTAAGCCTTCAAGGATGACATAACTACCTGATTAATTCGTATGAGTGTATTGAATTAGAATTTTAAAAAATAATTAGCTGAAATAATCTTGCAGATTTTAAAGAGATATTACAGGATTTTGACGATTTTTAAGATTTTTGCAAGATTTTGTAATGTATAAAAAATAAGCTGGATTTGAATCCTAAATTCTGAGTAGTGATCCTGAAAAATTAAGTTTGGATCCTGAGATGAGATCTTGAACCTGAAAGAATCTGATCCTGAGTTTGAGCGAAGGTTTGATACTGAGACTGAGTGCACTGATCCTGACTCACATCCTGAGTGTTCAGATTCTGAAGGCACTTGTCTACTGAAAACTCAGTAACTTGATGGTGCGATCCTGAGTTATTCATTCTGAGCTGAGTATACCGGTTTCCTGAGACATTTAGACTGAGCCATTTGGATCATCCTGAAGCTACAGTAAACTAAGGAGAACAAAGACAATCTCAGTTTTCAATGGCTTAGTTGGTTATCTTAAGCTGGTGGAGGAGTAATTATGTTGGACGGCTGACAAGTTATTCTTGGCGGTTGTAACCATACTATTAATCTGATTGGTTATGAGCTTAAGATCAGTTAGGGATTAGGGCTATATAAATACGAATTCAAACCAGAGAAAAAAAAAAGATTATTGAGATAAGCTATGAATACACATTGTACTCTGTAAACAATTATTCCATTGATACATAAGAGTGAGGAACCCCATTCGTGGACGTAGATCAATTGATCGAACCACGTAAAATCCTTTGTTCTTGAGTTATCTTGATTTTTTTTTCTGCAATTCTTGTGTTCATCTGATCTGGATTAGAGTTCTTCGTAGTTTCTGATTCTTGCTTGAATAGTTCAAGTCTTGTTAAGGTCGATAGATAAACAACAAGTGGCGCTGTCTGTGGGAAGATTCAACACAATCAATCATCAATCATGGCATCTACCAAATTGGATTTTGAGAAATTCACTGGTGCAAACGATTTTGGTTTGTGGAAGATCAAGATGAAGGCTCTCTTGCCTCATCATAGGTTATCAAATGCCATGAAGCCAGAAGATCAATGGTCATCTACCTTCTCTGAAAGTCCAACCAAGAAACAGGAAATATTGGAGAAAGCTCATAGCACCATTATTCTGTGTTTGGGGGATAAGCCTCTGAGGGAGGTGTGCAAGGAGAAGACTGTCTTTGGTGTTTGGAGTAAACAGGAGAAGGTGTATCAGACCAAGTCTATCACCAACAAGTTGTCCATGAAGCAAAAACTGATTTCCTTCAAGATGACTGAAGAGAAGGAGTTGCTCGAGCAACTTGAGGAGTTTAATAAGGCTGCTGATGATCTTGAGAACCTGGGAGTGGAAATTGATGATGATGACAAGGCTTTGATGCTCTTGAATTCTCTGTCTAAATCCTTTGAGGATTTCAAGGATGCTTTACTATTTGGGAGGCAAGACTAATTGTCCTTTAATGATATTCTAGCTGCACTCAAAACCAAGTCCCTGCAGTTACAAGCTGCCAAGAAAGTTTCAATGCATGTTGAGGGCCTGAATATCAAATTCAAGAAGGGCAAGAAAGGTTTTCAGAACAAGAAGAGGAACACAAAGGAATCAAAATCTGGTGATTTTGTTGAGAAGAGGAAATGTTTTGCTTGTCACAAAACTGGTCATCTCAAGAAGAATTGCCCTGACAGAAATAGGAAACAAGGAGAAGAACAAAAGACTGATATAATTGTTGCTGCTGAAGAAGGGTATGATAGTGCTGCGGTGTTGACTGTGACAAACCTGAAGCTGAATGATGAATGGGTACTTACCTGACTCAGGATGTTCATTCCACATGTGCCCGGATGAATCATTGTTTAGGGAGTTGATGAGGTTTGATGGAGGCTCAGTAATGTTGGGCAACAATCAAATCTGCAAAGTGAAGGGGAGTTGTTCTGTCAGGATGAAGCTGCATGATGGAGTGAAAAGAATACTCTCAAATGTGAGGCTGGTGCCACAACTGAAGAGAAATCTGATCTCCCTGGATTCACTGAATCAACTGGGTTATGAATTCAACACAAAGGATAATAAGGTATACATGAAGGGAAGAATGTTAATGGATTGTATATCCTTATTGGGAGCACTTCTACTGGTTCAGTAAACAATGTTATTGATAGCATTGAGACTATGATATGGCATAAGAGATTAGGCCATATTGGAGAAATGGGGCTCCAAGAACTGACAAAACAGAAGACATTTGTGGATGGAAAGGTATTGAAGATGAATTTCTGTGATCATTGTGTCCTGAGTAAATCCAAGAAAATTCCATTTCCAAAGGGTAAGAAGACTACTGATGCACCTCTGGACTATGTTCATTATGATAAGTGGACAAGAGAATCTTAAACACGGGAAATAATGACAGGGGGACATATGATTGTAATATGGATTAAGATGGATAGTGCAACATTAATGTTATAGTGGAGTGAGATTAATGTTAATAAGTTGAATGACATTGAGCTCAATGTTAGAATTCAAGGCCCATTGGGAGGTCCAATCTTAATTCTCCTAAAGGCCTCTCAAGTAACTCAAATTAAATGTCCTACAATGAATAAAGTGTTTAAAATACTCCCTCCGTTCCGGTATAAGTTGCTCGTTGCTTTTGGGCACACAGATTAAGGTAAAAGTGAAAAAGTATAAGTGGTGTGAGGGAGAAAAGTGAAAAAGTAATATAAATAGTGTAAAAAGTACGAAAAATAATAATAATGAAGTGAATAGTAATTTCCAAAAAAGGTAAAAAAACAAATGAGCAACATATAGTGGGACGGACGAAAATGACATAATGAGCAACTTATAGTGGGATGGAGGGAGTAAAAGAAATAATTTTGTGCCCATTTATTGAAATTTTAAAAAAATTAAGTATTTAATTTCGTTAGAGATTTTATGAAAAATAGATATGTATTTTGAATACAAGAATATCTAAAATCTCATTGAATTGATGCATATAAGATATTTTGAAAATATGAAGAAGATAATGAGAAAGATTAGAATATTTAATATTCAAGATAATCAATATTAGAATATTTGATATTCAATATAATCAAAATTATGAAATATTTGATATTCAGATATTCAATATTTTCTTGTAAAAATAGGATTGATCTAGAATCCTCATTATAAATATATATGAGATGAGACAACTCATCACATACACAATTATTAAGCCTAAAATTTTCAAAAATTAGGGAGTTTGGGCAACAAAATAAAGTTCTTTTTCCTTGCGTTATAATTGTTAGTGTGGTCTTCCACCGGGTGTACGAGCAAGGACAAGAGAATACTTGAGAAGATCTTTTGAATTGCTCAAGTTAATCGTGTAGACCAAAAGCGAGGATTTAAAAAATTTGTAGAGGTATAAATTACTTAAAGCCCTTTTCTACTCTGTTTGCATAAGAACTTATGTAATTTTATATCTTCATAATATTTTACACGCAAACTTCGTTGTTAAGTGTTTAACTATTTAAATTATAAAATTAATTATATATTAAATTTATATTTAATATATAACTCGAATAGATTGAAATTTGCCCACATAAATTTACAATTGATATAATACGAGGGCGTTCAATATGTTCTCCTATGTAATAATACTCCCACTATTCATAGTAGTATTGGCAAAAGATATCAAGTTTAAATAAATGAAAAAACATTGCATGCAATTGCCGTGCACCAATCATATCCTAATAATTTATTTAATTTTCGTCCCTTCCGCCTCCTAACTCCAATCTTATCGGGTTACCATAGTCATTGTTCTTGTCGAGTCACGTACCGGGTCGGGTAAACCCTGTTTGGCTGCGATTTTTTATTTTATGGGATTTTGGTTGGACTATACAGTAGCTGTCCCCCAACCCGTATATATATATATATAAAAGAAAATCCCTCTCCTTTCTCTGCGCACCTCAATCTCAAGTCTCAACAACTCGAGTCCAAACTCACTACAATTATTTTTTTCAGATTCTTTTTTCTTCTCCTCTTTCGAGGAATAGAAGATACTGAATCTCCGCCGCCGCCGCCGCCATGTCAACGTCGTTTCAGAATGGCTTGGCTCTGCCCCCGGAGGCGGAGGACGAGGAGGCGCCGCTGTTGCCGCAGTATCAGCAGACGCTCCGCCTCCGCCGGACGTCGTCCAATATGACGTCTCAGGTCGCCATTGTCGGCTCCAATGTCTGCCCCATCGAAAGCCTTGATTATGAGTGAGCCTGATTTTTTTTTTTTTGGCTTATATTGTACGTGGGCCTGGTTATATTGCTCTGTTGTGTTGTTTTTGGGTTTGTGTATGTAGTACTTTTATGAATTGTGTTTGTGGATCACGGTTGATGGACTGTAATTTTTTGTTTTTGGATGTGTATCTACGTTGTGCTGCTTATGATCTGTGTTTGTGGATCACGGTAGAGGGAGTGTAAATTTTTTAATTTAAGTAGGGTAAATTTTTTATGTTGTTGTGTGAGGTTTGTAGGGAAGTTTGTTAATATTGTTTTTGTTGAAAATTCTGCAACTCAACTATTCATTAAGTCTCATTCGTTTGATCTCAATCTTGAGTGGTTGCTGTGTACTCTGTTTGATTTGTTATCCTCAAATTTCACTTTATTCTGTTGAAATTATGAAATTTCTGCTTGAGTGAGATTTTGTGCAACATTGATTTCATACCCTTTTTACCCAGCCATAATTCGACAGGGTTTGTGTAATTTTTTATCCTTGACCCCTCTTAATACAGATGAAATAATCGAAATCATCACCTTTTCTATGTACTTATAGTTTTCGTTATGGCTATTGGTAACTACATGGAATCTTAATGACGTGAAGCTTTATTTGCAGGATAGTAGAGAATGATTTTCTCAAGCCAGACTGGAGAAGTAGGGGAATGACCCAGATGTGCCAATATACATTTATGAAATGGATGTTGTGCTTTCTAATTGGACTTACTGTTGGTCTCCTTGGGTTCTTCATCAACCTTGCTGTTGAAAATATAGCTGGTATAAAGTTTGTTGTCACCTCCAACATGATGTTGTCCAAAGAGTAAGAAAGTTTTCATCTTTCACATTCATTTGCCTTTAGAGTTGTCGACTTTGGGATAACCACCTAGGTTTATGATATATATGTACACGTTCCAACAATAACGACTTCCCCTGTTGGATTCACTCAAAAGAGACAAAGTTATTGCAATGTTTGGTTGATTTTTTGAATCTATTAGTTTCTTTGAGTTATGCTTATATTTATTGGTTATGAATGTGGATCAGGTTTGTGGCAGCTTTCGTTGTATTTGCATCTTCGAATCTCGGGTTAACATTCTTTGCAAGTATGATCACTGCTTTTGTAGCACCCGAAGCTGCTGGTTCAGGTATACCAGAGGTTAAGGCTTACTTGAATGGTGTAGATGCACCAGCAATATTTTCATTCCGAACACTGATGGTCAAGGTACTTTGATTTGTGTGTTCTCTCTCTTCTCCCAAACACGGCCATAAATAATGTTATATATATGTATTTATGCATATGTATAATTATGTATATGTATGTGCTAAGAGGCTTTGCAACCAGTGACTTGCCAAAAATTAATATTTGAAAAATACCTGAACCTGACACCATCACCATGATGTTACACAATTCACAAAGTACAGCAGCTGTTGGTGCACCTTGTGCTAGTTGGCCACGACTCTTTACGTACTAACTTGGTATCTGTCTTCCCTAATTTTTGAATTCAAGTGAAATTGTGAAAAAGTAGAAAATCAGGTCATGGAATTTTCAGAGATCTAAAAGAAAGTCATATAATGGGATAAACTAATTATTTGATCATTTTTCACGTCATTGATCCGCCATCCTCTCATTTTGCGTGAAGTTATTCCTTTAAACTCAATAAAAGCCGTTTTTGTTGTCTACTTCCAGTTTTATGTTTGTCCTGAAGTTACATGTTGTATTAGATTTAGATCTTTTCAATTTTGAGGTCTTACTCGGAGGAAACATAACACACAGATTGTTGGAAGCATATGTGCTGTGTCATCATCTCTTAATGTTGGAAAGGCTGGGCCCATGGTCCATTCTGGTGCCTGCATAGCTGCAATACTAGGACAGGGTGGGTCAAAGAAGTTTAAATTGACATGGAAGTGGTTCCGGTTTTTCAAAAATGATCGGGACAGAAGAGATCTTGTAACATGTGGATCAGCTGCAGGGATAGCAGCAGCTTTTCGTTCTCCAGTTGGTGGTCTGTTGTTCGCTTTGGAAGAAATGGCATCTTGGTATTACCTTATCTGAAATGCTTCATTGAATGGTTTCATTGGTAAAGTGAATGTTGCTTTTTTTTTTTTTTCTAATCTATATCAGTTGTGCTTGTATGACTTTTGTGTTTCTTAGATTATTCTCATTAGTAATATGCATGTCTTTGAATTTCTGATAAATGTGAGCTGGTATTTATTCTGTCCATTCTTGTTTCTGCTAAGAAAATACAGGCAGTTTGTTATTTGTGCTGTGTTTCCTGGACTACATAGTGAGAATTCAGATTTCATGCTTTGTGTGTGTGTGACAGAGAGAGAAAGATAGAGATATTGTATCTGTTTACTTTGTTTGATCATGTTGTTTATTTTTCTCAATATTTGTTAGGAGTTTGCATATTCTCGGTATAGGTATGGTACAAGAATAAAGGCTGTAGATGCATTACTAATTTCTTTTCTTTTATTACCTTTGGTATCTTATACTGAAGTCCAAAGTGGCTAAAATTATTAAAAAAAATTAATTTTCATCGTGACTGGTCAACTATTATGAACTTGTGGATGGTCTGTTAGTTGAGATAATCACCATTCATGTTATATCTATGTGGTGATTGCCATATTCCTATGTCTGATGCCATCTTTTGTATTTTGAAGTTATTGGAGTTTTCAAATGTATGGCATGTGGAATAATGCTAACTATTGATTGGAACAACCTTTTAACTTTCACAAAATGATATCCAAAATTGGTCATGCCTTCTGAAAGACTAGTATCAAAAAAAGTCCTGAACTTATCTCTGTAATTTGGCACTACAAATTTCTGATGCAGACAATCTCGTGATGGTAAATTATGTGATTATGTGCAAAATTCTATCTATGTTATTCTACGATCTTAACTTTCTCTCTCCTTCAGGTGGAGAAGTAGTCTTCTCTGGAGAGCTTTCTTCACTACAGCTGTTGTTGCGATAGTTCTTCGTGCTCTAATTGATGTATGCTTGAGTGGTGAATGTGGCTTATTTGGCAAAGGTGGCCTGATAATGTATGATGTCACCTCAGCAAATATTTCTTATCATCTCCGGGACGTGCCTCTCGTTCTTCTTCTTGCAGCTCTAGGTGGCATCTTAGGAAGTATCTACAATTATCTACTCAATAATGTCCTCAGAATTTACAACTTAGTTAACAAGTGCGTAGTCAAATCTCAAGCTGCTTCTATATATTTTCGGAAAATAATTTTTGTAGTCCGGAAAGTTACCTCCATTTTGGTATCAACCGTGCCAACTTTTACGAATTGAAAATTGTGTTGTAACTTTCAAATTTTTGATAATTTGGTCTGGTTACCGCCTGTTGGAGGTAAAAACATTCAGTTGATCAAATCAGACTTTACCACGTGGTCAAATTAGACTCGATTTGTCAGTGTCAACCGGATGTTGCACCCCTATAGCTGTTACTGGATTAAAATATCAAATTTTAAAAGTTACATGACTATTTTCAATTTGTGAGAGTTAGCAAGATTAAACAGAAATAAAGATAACTTACAGAACTTAAAAAACTATTTTCCCACATATTTCCAACTCAACTTTCTCTCGAGGCAAGATTTAAAAGATCTTTGTTATTTCTTCCAGGAAAGGAATTGCTTCCAGGATTCTATTAGCTTGCACTATATCAATCTTTACTTCTTGTCTCCTATTTGGATTACCATGGCTGGCACCTTGTCGTCCATGTCCTGCTGACGCATCTGAGCCTTGTCCAACAATTGGCCGATCGGGAAATTACAAGAAGTTCCAGTGTCCTCCTGGTTTCTACAATGATCTTGCCAGCCTTTTCTTCAACACCAATGACGATGCAATCAAGAACCTATTCAGCAAAAACACTGATACTGAGTTTCATCATTCGTCAATGCTTACTTTTTTTGCCACCTGCTTCTTCCTCAGCATTTTCAGCTATGGAATAGTGGCCCCTGCTGGTCTATTTGTGCCAGTGATTGTGACAGGTGCAGCCTACGGACGTTTTGTTGGGATGTTACTTGGGTCCCACTCAACTCTAAACCATGGACTCTTTGCTGTTCTTGGTTCTGCATCTCTTCTCGGTGGGTCCATGAGGATGACAGTTTCCTTGTGTGTAATAATTCTTGAGTTAACCAATAATCTATTACTGCTCCCACTTACAATGCTCGTTCTTCTCATTTCCAAGACTGTGGCAGATGCCTTCAATGGAAACATATATGACCTCATAATGGCATTAAAAGGTTTACCTTACTTGGAATCTCACTCTGAGCCATATATGAGGCAGTTGACAGTTGAAGATGTTGTCACAGGCCCACTTCAGATATTCCATGGCTTTGAGAAGGTTGGTAATGTTGTTCATGTTCTTAAAACCACTGAACATAATGGATTTCCTGTGGTAGATGAGCCCCCAGTCTCTGCTTCCCCTGTTCTATATGGTTTAATCCTGCGGGCACATCTTCTCACGTTGTTGAAATCGAAAGCTTTCTTGATAACACCAACACCATTTAACCAGGATGCTATTGCACGGCTGACAACTGATGATTTTGCAAAGAAGGGATTGGGCCATGATGATAAGATTGAAGATGTAGAATTGTCTGAAGAAGAGATGGATATGTACATAGATTTGCACCCATTTACTAATACGTCGCCCTTTACTGTTGTGGAGACAATGTCGCTAGCAAAAGCTCGATCACTTTTCCGTGAAGTTGGTTTGAGGCACCTGCTGGTCATTCCCAAGCTTTCTGGGGTAAGATTTTTCTCAGACCATTTATTTGACCCTTCTGTACAACATATGATAATTGGAATAGTTCTATCACATTTTTGACTAGAAAATTCATCTAAAATTGTTCCTTTATGTATACTTTGGCGAAATATAGAAAAAATGGATGAAAAGTATTAGTTCATATGAAAAATATTACTTCATCTGGTGAAAAGTATCAGCTTATATGGTGAAAAATATATTAGTGTATATTGAAAAATATACTAATAAGTTCGGCCTTCAAACTAATGCTTTCATTTGTATGAACTAATACTTTTCTTCATATGAACTATACCTCTCATTAGATATTTCATTTTATTTTTTGTAAAGGAGTCAAACTTTGACCAAAATTAAGTCAAAATTGCACGCTGCATTTGGCAGAAGCCAGGCAAACACATATATATGCACCAAAACTATGCATTAAGTGAATGTCTGTATAGCTCAATGCTTCTTAGTCATGGGTGGTTTTTGCTAATGGCTCTATCATATAACCTGATCATTTGTGAAGCACTTTTCAGTTTTTTGCTGCAATCACTCCATCAGGCTTATTCCTTCGAATCTTGTCAATCTAACAAAGTTATCGGAAACTGTTGGTTGGTGCAGAGAGTTCCAGTTGTGGGTATATTGACAAGGCACGACTTCATGCCAGAGCACATTTTGAATTTGCATCCAATGCTGGTGCACAACAGATGGAAAAGGTTGAGATTGCGGTTTCCTCAATTAAGCAAACTCATTTAGAAAATAGCCACGTGAAGGTCGCTGGGGCAAATATAGAGCTGTAAATAACCATCACCAGGTAAGTCGGATTATGATTGAAGCCATCGACCCCCTCTCCCCCTGTTTAATTATTTATTTTTTGGCTTCCAAGTATCATTTAAGAAAAGGTCGTCGGCAAATAAAAACTGTAACCATACCACCCTGTAAATTTATAGTATCAATGTACTGAACCGTTTGCCCTCAATTGGATTTTGCCACCTTTTTCTCATCTTTCATTCTTCAGTTCTAACTAATCAAATACTTGATTATTGAATTCTGCATTGTTTTTAATATAACTTTCTAACCTTAATTAGATTTATGGTAAATTGAAGTTTCATTAGCTTTCCAGCTTGCAAACTTGACTTTTCTCATTCTCTTGGTGTTACTTCTTCTTATTTGGCACATGTATATAGGTGCAGAGATGGTGTATTTTCTTGAAAATCTTGCATAAGCAATGTATTGTATTAGTTTTTTTGACAAAAGATATCAGCAGTGTAAAGTAAACAAAATGCATATCATACTGTGGCCCAACACTACAATGGCCATGAGCAAATTATATGCTGCCGTGGAAAACCCCTGCATACCAAATCTATGGTGCATGATGAGGTTTTTTAGTTTATAAAGCTTGTATAAATTGTTTTATGTTAAGATCAATACTACTATTACTATTAATTAATTATATAACATTTAAATTGTGGGCCGTAAAATTAAAATACAAAAGCAGTGAATCAGGAAGGATAATAACGTGAAAACTAAAGAAACATTAATGAGAGAGATGGCTGTCATTCTACACTGTGGGAAGGCAAATGGTTCTCCAATGGTGTAGCTTTCCCTTTTTCACATTTTTGACAATTGGGATCCACTTGATCATCACCCACACAGAACTCCCTGAAGTTAGCCAGCCTCCCCAGCTCCTCCACTTCATCAATAACCAGATCAAGCCTGGCCACTGCCTCCACCAGCAACGACGCGAAGGCGGCGAACGGCAGCGCTTCCGAGAACTCGAGGCTGGTGATGGCAATCTTGCTTAACGTTGGGCGCAGCGACGTCTTTCTCTCCGCCATCTCCTTGGCCTGTTCCCTTCTCGACTTCCACTGGAGCAGAGCCGATGAGTCGGTTTTGAAACTCGACAACGAGACCCCTGCGAACTCTTTCGGCAACGGCTTTTGCCTTCCGGCTGTGGCTGCTGCCAAGGCTAACATGTTGTTAGTTACGGTGGCGTTGGAGCCCAGAAAGAGGCGTGGCTGAGATTTGAGGGCGGCGTCAAGGTCGTGTAGGGCTTCATGGAGGTGGTCGGAAAGAATGACGGGCGAGCACTGGCGGCGCTTCCTTATGCTGTCCGCCAGTTCCCTCAGTGCTTTTGATACTTCTCTCGCCACTTGAATGCATGGATCTTTGAATAGACCTCGAACAGGCCTTGGAGTCTGCAGATCACAGATAGATATTTATATATCTTGTCAATACTAATGATAGGAAGCAAAATTGAAAAGAAGTGATGAATGACCTGAATTTCAGTCTGAAGGCATCCATGAAGAGCAACAACTGTGTATCCGAAATGGCGGAGAACGTCGCCCAGCTTTACGTACTGCTGCCACGGGACCCTCTCGCAGTTTCTGGAATGGCATGGCTCCCAGCTCGCGTGCGTTGCCAAGGTCTCGTCGGTTGATTTGGAGTCGAGAACAGCCTTGTAGCCCTTGTAAATGGGGTCCTGTAGTGATGTGTCCGGCTTTTCATTGCTGAAATATTCAGACACACAAGCTGCAACGGATGGGAAAATATTTTGATTGATTGCTCATCACATTTAATTGTTAAATTTATTTCCTGACTGCCCAGCTTGTGATTAGAAGGAAGGAAGAAGCAAATTAATAAATTACGTACCTTCAATGGAACATGCCAATCCCTCAAGCTTAGAGACGGTGGAATTATGAAGGTGTTGGCCAGACCAGTTAGGGAAAACAATAAGGCTCATGAGGAGACATATCCCACAACCTATAGCTATCATAAAAAATCGATCTTCTGCTATTTTAAGGACGTTGTGAATCCTATAACTTGACACCGTTATCAAGTTGAAGGTCAGCAGGAATATCACCACTCCATACTCATAATTCTTCTTTATTTTTGGAATAAATCTCATGTACGTCGCCCCAGTTCCTGACAATAATTTCACCTTCAAAATACTAATACATTACACTATTTATAAAATATTTTCTCAAATTAAATCAATACTATATATCTACGTACCGACTAAAAAAACCATAGACCCAATGAAGATAGCGCGAAAAACCCGACCCGATTCTTGAGCAATGTACTCTATGAAGAAGGCAAGTGATCCGGCTAACAACGTGCCGATTCCTCTATTTAACCCTTTGCACAATGTTGCCCCTAAATTCATATATATATATATAAAAAATATTAGTTACACAATATGCTACAATTATATATATGCATAACCTAATGTTGTTGGAGAAATATGATGTTTGGTCGTAAATATGACTGACCAGCGGTGAACTCAAGGACGACGACGACGGTCATGAGTGCCCAGATGGCGTTCTGCCCGATACCTTTGAAGAAAGGCTCAAGCAAATACAACAAAGAAACAAGTGTTAAGGAAAACCCTACTTTCAGTGAGTGGATAACCCGGCAAGGATCTTCTTGCCCGACCCGACTCACCGTCTTCCAGTTCGATTTTGCTGAGGTTTTCATTTTCTCAAGTAAAACGAGTGAACGCTTCTTCATAGCGTCTATTTTATCTGTCCAACCATCTCCAGAAATCCTCATTATAATTCCAGAATACATTGCAATATTTTATATATATATATATATAGGAGATTTCAAATGGAAGAATTGTTAATAAAGAATTGTGTGGTATTTGTTGAGTATTGTATGTAGACAAGATTTGATGTTCTCTTCAAAATTCAAAGAAAATTGTATGGGAAAAAATGTGGTGATGTTTGTGGAGTATATATATTCACATTTTGTGGTTTATTATTTAGCGTTGGGTTGATATGTATTCACATGCTGTCCGTTGAAGTAATAATTGAAGTGTTATTCCCAACTACAACCAAAATACCAACAACATTGCCAATTGTCATCAAAACCTATTCTACTTGTGTTTCTACCTGATTCTTGTGCTTTATGTAGTTCCCTTTCCCACTTAAGAGTCAACTCCGAATTAGAATGAAAACTAGAAAAATGAAAATTAATATAACGCCAAAAAGAATTATAAATTGATATATTTTGGATCCACGTGATTAACAATATCTAGATTTGATCTTCTAATACTTTTTTTAACCTTTACTTCGGGAGTTTGCAGAGTTTGGATTTTCTGGACTTTTGATCTTGAAAGAGCTTTAATTTATTGACTTATAACTGTAATCCGAGGCGTCGAGCTTTATTTCAAATTAAATGTTATTTTTTAGGGAATTTTATGAACTTTTTTGAATTTGGCAAAGAACACCGATGAATTTGATGAAGACATTTGTTGAAAATTTTCGATTTGATGAGAGAAAGAACATTTACCCGAAAATTTTTATCGAGCTTCTTTATGGATTTCAACAATTTTGACCGGACCTAATTTAACTTGTTGGGTTTTGAATGATTTTAAGGGTCCAATTTGATCTATTGGACTTTAAAGACCCAACTTAGCTTATCGTGCTTTAGAAGTCCAGCTTAATTTATTGGACTTTAAAAACCCAACTTAATTTATTAGACTTTACAGGGTCAATTTAATTTATTGGGCTTTCGAGGTCAAACTTAATTTATTAGGCTTTAGAGATCAATTAAAATATAATTTGATTTATTAATCTTTAGTGTCCAACTTAATTTATTGAACTTTAGAGCTCCAATTAAATTTTATTGGACTCTAGAGGTCGAATTTATTTTTTGAACTCTAGAGATTCAATTTAATTTAATATGCTTTAGAAACCCAATTTAACATATTGGATTTTAGAGGTCCGATTCGATTTATTAGGCTTTAGTTGTCTAATTTGATTTATTATTTTAGGAATCAAAACTATCTAAATTCTCAATAATAAATTCATTTGATACTTTAACACGTAAATATTTCTGTGTTATTTTTTATTTCATCAATAAATTTAATTGCCTACAACAGTCTCTTGTGAAATTTATTCATTTAATACTCTCACAACATTCATTTTAGTAGTAATATATTATTGCACATTTATAAATTAATATCGCTATCGTAAAATATTATAATATTAATTTTTTTGGTATGATATTACATTATTAAAGTATGATTTTATTAAATGAATGCAATGACATTGGTTTCATATGGTGAACAAGTTTCAATTGACACTGATTAATCAATGAAAAATGTATAATACTTCCCCCCCCCCCCCCATTCATTTAAAATATATTATACATTCACTTAATTTTTAGTTTTGCAATTAAGATTTGAGTGATTTACATGTAGGTTCAAAAAAGTCACTGTATTTATAAATAAGTTTACAATATTTTTTCTGCACAGAACTTATTTGTAAATATAGTGACTTTTTTAAACCTATATATAAATCAGCCTTAAGATTTCTCCGCATCGTCTATATGGCGTCTACGTGAATGTTATAATGCATCGTCTATATGATGTATACGTGAATGTTATAATACGGCGTAAATTATTATTAAAAAATCCATCTCAACCTTGAACACATGAACAACGTTTAACTCAAGTGAATGTCAAAATAATATCGTTGAAGCTCAATCCTACCAATAATGTAGATTTAAGTACAATATTCAAATCCAAATGAAGATTTGCAACGATATTTGCGACTAAGGGTGTGTTTGCAACTGATCAAGAAAGTGAAGAATCACTTTTTTGGGAAGTTGGTGAGACCCAACTTATCCCAAGAAAAAATGATTCTGCACTTTTTTAATCTCTTACAAACACACCCTAAATATTCATCTCAAATTATGATTTGTGATAAATTTGCAACGAGAATACGACGGACGCGATAAAGCAGAGAGAAAACTACAATTTTGCCCTAAATATTTTGCAAACTTCTTTGGGCAATTTTTTTTTTTTTCAAAAGTAAGACAAGATTTTGTCCTGTCAAATTTGAACAGTTTTATATGTTTTCTCTAAAGTGGGGCATAAGTTTTCCCGACGAAAATTTTAGCTTTCAACAAAACTCAGATTGTCCTAAATTTTTTACAACACAACTTTAGTAAAATTTGTTGTAATCGAAAGTAAAAGCGATAAGCATAAATAAAGAACACATGATTGTTAACCCAGTTCGTCACAAAGTGACTACGTTTGGGGGCGACCAAACCAGGAGATAGTAAACTATGAACTGTCGTAAAAATGTTTACAGAGATTGAAGTGTATGAAGTATAAGGGTTTAGAATACAATAAATAGAAGTACTCTAACCCTAACATCTAAGTCTATGGGCCTAAAGCCCACTGGACTATAATCTAGTATTATGTCCACTTTAATATAATATATTATACGAATATATTATAACACTCCCCCTTGGACATAATAACAATGACAAGGAAGAATACAAGAGTTACCAAGAGGAGTATTATCAATGATCTTCATGATCCAATCTTCAAGATTGTTTTGGATTTGATACTCCCCCTAAAGATAACAATCTTCCAAGTCGACGCATCGTGAATGTGTTTTATCAGGGATTTCAACCAAACACATTCTCATGCAGTTTCGTACAGAGCTATGATCTCTGAGTGGTTTGACGATATGGTCACCAAAGTTTGTTTGACAGATCTCCATGAAATGGCTGTACCACCACAGAGGAAAACATAACCCGTTTGCGATTTCGCATTATAGGGATCAGATAGATAACCAGCATCAGCATAACCTATAAGTGTTTTGTCTTGGTTTCTTTGATAGAACAGACCAAGATCTTGTGAACCTTGAAGATATCGTAAAATATGTTTCACACCATTCCAATGTCTCCTCGTAGGGGAGACACTGAATCTTGCAAGTAGGTTCACTGCAAAGGCAATATCGGGCCTAGTGCAGTTTGCAAGATAGAGCAGTGCACCAATTGCACTTAGATAGGGAATTTCAGGTCCCAATAGCTCTTCGGTATCTTCTTTAGGGTCTAAATGGGTCATTTTCCAAATCGAGGGAACGGACACCCATTGGAGTGCTTAAAGGATGAGATTTATCCATACGGAATCTCTCCAACACTTTCTTTAGGTAAGCTGATTGGTGTATCAGTATTCCTTCAGGAAAATGCTCGATCTACAGGCCGAGACAGAACTTGGTTTTACCCAAAGTTTTCATTTCAAATTCAGTTTTTAAGATTGAACTTGCTTCTTCAATCTCTTTCCTTGTTCCGATAATGTTTAAATCATCAACATACACCGAAATAATTCAAAAACCACTAAGGGATTTCTTAATGAAGACACAAGGAAAAGCCTCGTTATTTACGTATTCCTTCTTTAGGAGGTATTCGCTTAGTCGATTACACCACATACGACCTGACTATTTTAAGCCATATAACGAGCGTTGCAATTTAATGCTGAACATACTACGATGTTCGTTATTCCTCTTCTGGGGAATATTTAATCCATCAAAGATTTTCATATAGATATCAGAATCTAATGATCCGTATAAGTATGCGGTGACTACGTCCATTAACTTCATTTCTAAGTTTAGTTTAACTGCCAGGGATATTAAGAAGCGGAATGTTATTGCATCCATAACAGGAGAATAGGTTTGATCAAAATCAATATCGGGTCTCTGCAAAAAACCCTTGAGCCACTAACCTCGCTTTGTATCTCACAATTTCATTGTTCTCGTTTCACTTTCGTACAAATACCCACTTGTATTCAACAGGGACAACATTATTCGGGGTACGAACGATGGAACCGAAAACTTTTCATTTATTCAGCGAGTCTAGCTCTGCCTTTATTGCAGCTTCCCATTTCACCCAATCGGAGCGCTTTCGGCACTCGGATATAGTTTTAGGTTCAGGATCTAGATCATTATTCGAAATGGTGAAGGCAATTAAGGCTGCAAATGTGTTGTCGACAACAGTTGTAATTTCTATTATAGGTTTCTCCCGTATTTACGAAGTTTGTTGAAACTTCAATGTTTACATCGACCAGATCTTCTTCATTTCCCAAAGAGTATCGGTCTGATGATTCCGCATTCCTAGAGTCATTGTTTGCTTGTGCACGTGCATTTTGACTCTGATTTTCGTCTTCAGGACGAATCTCTTCATGAGATTTTAGGGGTGACATAGTGTGTTTGCTAGCTTTACACTTACGCGAACTTGGTTCGCTTATGTTAATGCTTTCTTTACACTTCTGGCGCATGGGGGGATTAACATTTGTCTTCAAAGGGAGTTGTATCCTTTGAGGCGCATTTACTACAGGTATATGCGACTTAGTCACGCCTTTATGATCGGTGAATGCATCTGACAGATTATTTGCTAAGTATTGCAAATTTATTATCTTTTGAACTTCAAGTTCAGTTTGATTTGTGCGTGGGTCTAAGAACTGAAGATCTTTTGTGTTCCAAGTAATTTCACGGCATTTATTAAGTGTGGTATTTTTCTCTCCCCCTAATGCCGGAAATAGATCTTCATCGAATGTGCAGTCAGTGAAACGGGCTGTAAACTGATCCCCAGTTAAAGGGCTCGAGGTATTTAAGTATGGTGGAAGATACATAACTGATGAAAATATCGAGTTTCCTTTGAGGGCCCATAGATGTTCGCTTAGGTGGTGGTATTGGAACATACACTGCACAGTCGAATGTACGCAGATGGGAAATGTTAGGTTCATTTCCACGCACGAGTTGAATAGGGGAATATTCATGATATGCAGTTGGTCGGATTTGGATTAGTGATGATCCATGTAGAATAGCATGCCCCCAACATGAAACGGGTAAGTTCATTTTTTGTAGTAGCGGTCTAGCAATTAATTTGAGACGTTTAATTAATGATTCAGCTAGACCATTTTGAGTATGAACATGATGGACCGAATGCTCCATTTTGATTCCCAGTGCCATGCAAAAATCATTGAATGCCTTAGAGGTGAATTCACCGACATTATCCATACGAATGGATTTAATAGGTTGATCTGGGAATTGAGATCTCAACAGAATAATCTGTGCAATAAGCTTTGCAAAAGCAGTATTGCGGGTGGATAGCATGGTGACATAAGTCCACCGAGTAGAGGCATCTATTAGGACCATAAAGTACTGGAATGGTTCGGATGCTGGGTGTATCGGTCCATAAATATCTCCTTGGATCCGTTCAAGGAATTTAGGAGATTCAGTTCTTACTTTACTACTAGAAGGACGAATTATGAGTTTACCCATTGTGCAAGCATCATGTGTGTATTCATTAACAGAAGGGACTCTGTTGTGGGTTATGTTATGGCCAGATGAATTACATAGAATCCGACGCATCATGGTTTGTCCGGGATGTCCTAACCGCTCATGCCATAGTTTGAAAGAATTTGGATCATTAAATTTTAGATTAAGGGCTATATGGAGATTTGAGGGCTTGATGTATCTGTAATACAAGCCAGACGAGAAAGATGGAAGTTTTTCGACGATGTGTTACGACAATTTAAATAGTGAGTCATTAACAGATATTCACTATTGTCCTCAGTATTCATCTCAATATGATAGTCATTCTGTCGAATGTCTTTAAAACTAAGAAGGGTACGCTTTGATTGTGGAAACAATAAAGCATTTCCGATTATTAATTCGGTACCCATAGGGAGGATTATCGAGGCTCTTCCGGAGCCAATGATTTGTATGTCGTCATCGGAAATAGTAGTGACACTTCCTTTCTTTTCAGTTAATGTTTGGAAAAATTGTCTATCTTTCAAGATAGCATGTGTACTAGCACTATCTACTAAGCACAAAACATTAATCTCCATAAGCACACAATTGTACGTTTAGATATGAGGAAAGCTAAGGAGAGCCAAGATTACAGACGCTGATTGATCAGCCGCACAAGGGGTCACTTAGGTCCTACTAATATAAAAAATGTATTTAGTTTTGTAGACAATAGTGATCGACAATTGGGGATTGACTGTAAAAATAAAGCATCGATAAGCATTCATAAAATCCATAAAAATGTATCATGCAACATAGTCAAATAAAAGCCAGTCAAAACATGCTGGACAACCCAAAGAACAAATAGTATAAAAAAAAGTCTAATCAATAAAGCAAAACAGCAAGTTGATGTCGATCACTCATTGTCTCCAAAGGCGTCTACAGTCATTGTATCACCCAAGGGGTCATCCTTCTCCATGTCAAAGCCTACTCCGGGTAGGTCGGTGTGGTGTGATTCACCTTTAGGAGTCTTCCCCTTTTTATCTTTTAGCATACGTTGATATAGCTCCACTAGATGTTTTGGAGTTCGACACTTGCGAGACCAATGGTCGTCGCATCCACACTTGTGACAGAGTTGCTTAGTCTGTGCACTTGAGCTCGATGGTCTATCTTGAGGTGCATTCTTATCAGTTGCACTATGTTGTGCATTGTTGCGACCTCGACCTCGTCCCCTACCACGGCCTCGACCTCGGGTCGAACTGCGGCCCCCACTCGCCTCATTTCCGTTTCCACGTTTATGGCCTCTAGAGTTCCTCCGAGTAGCATGTGCTTCAGGCACAGCTTGTGATCCAACCGGTCTAGTATTGTAATTTTTTATCAACAATTGGTTGTGCTTTACTGCGACTAAAAGTGCAGAAATGAGCTCGGAGTGTGATTGATACTCTTTGGCCCTGTACTGCTGCTGGAGTACAAGATTACTAGCGTGGAAAGTGGAAAGAGTTTTTTCAATTAACTGTTCATCAGTTATTGTTTCTTTGCACAACTTAAGCTGATAAACAATGCGATGTAGGGCGGAGTTGTACTCCGTTACAGATTTGAAGTCTTGGAAACGAAGTATTATCCATTCATATCTGGCTTCAGGGAGGATCACATTGTGTTGTTGTTGGAATCGATCCTGGAGGGATTTCCACAATATCGATGGATCTTTTTCTGTGAGGTATTCGTTCTTAAGATCTTTGTGAAGATGATGTCTTAAGAAAATTAGAGCTTGTGCCTTCTGGGCAAGAGTGGATTTCCACCCTTGTGTGGTGGTGTCAGATAAGTCTTTTGAAGCTAGATGGATTTCAACGTCTAGAGCCCATGTCAAATAATTGTGGCCATCTAGTGCCAGTTCATCAAATTCATGTTTGGTGATGTTTGACATGTTATTGCTACAACGAAAAAAAATTAATAAATTTAGATTTATTATTGTTTTGTAGCAATTAAATAATTAGGACTCAAGATAAAATGCAAAGACAAAATTAATTATAGGGGGTATTTAAAAGGAATTTGGTGTATGACTTGTATGAGATATTTATTAATGGCACTTCGGGCCAAAACATAATTATTGGATAATGCCTTAAAAAAAATTGATGATTTGTGCTTCATAATATCATTATGAATTAATGGGACTTCGGGTCCAAAAATAATTGTTAGGATCCAAATTAATTAGGATAAACTAAATAAAATGCCCAATCAATTAAAAAAAATGGCTCAAGTAAATTGTTTTTGTTTTTTTTATTAATATTAAAGGGCTCGACCCATTTGGATTAAGAGGAAATAGGCCCAATCAATATCCCAATTAATATAATTTAGGCCTGATAAACTATTAAAGGTAGTGTTGTTATTCGAGCCGAGCGAGCCCGAGTACCTAGTACTCGGCTCGGCTCGTTAAACATTTCGAGCTAGGCTCGGCTCGGCTCATTAACCTTATCGAGCTAAAAAGAAGGCTCGGCTCGACTCGTTTATTTTAAAAGTAAGCTCGGCTCGAGCTCGAGCTTGGCTCGTTTAGCCAAACGAGCTAAGCTCGATAGAGCTCGAACTCGAGCTCGAATTTTTTATTTTCAAATTTTTGTACTCTTACATATTCAACTCTAAATCATCAACAATTGATGCACAATAACATAACCTGAAATTATAACATGAATAACTAATCCATAAAGCAAAAACCATCAATCCATAAAGCAAAAAAAATTAATCCATCGTCTTAGAAATCTTATATTACATCTACGATTCAACACAAATCCACAAATAAAACACAAGTTTGCAACGCATAATTAAGTTTGAATAACATCAACATAGAACATGATGGATCATTGTTTTTTCTTGCACCACTTCACTTTTTGCTCACACTTGATCAGGGAGTTCAATTTCTTCAATATCCAATTCCTACAAAATATAACAACAAAGTCACTATATTAATAATACATATAAGACAATATGAAACTTGGAAATGAATATAAACAATTAAGCAATTGTAAATACATTAGAAGACATGCAACACAGTTTGCTTGCTGACCGTAGAAGAAAACAACAATTTCGTGTAATGTTTTAATCAAAACAAGCCATTTGAGGCATAAAGTGAATCAAAATCAAGATTTAAGTTTTCTTTGAGCAACAGAAAAAAAAAACTTAAAAGCATGTCATCATTAAAATCAATACTCTATGTCATCATTTTCTCAGGCTTTGCATAGCTTAGTAATTGAATAAGGAATCCAACAATATTGATAAACCAACAATTGAATAAGGAATCCAACAATCTTTGAGCAACATACGCTTGAATATTGATAAACCAACAATATCCTAATACTAATGAAACCAACAATAGCAAATAAGGAATCCAACATGAGATATGTGCTATTTAGTTATGTTGATCAAATAAGGAATCCAACATTATATCTTTATTTAGTTATGTTGATCAAATAAGGAATTCAACCTACACTGCAACATAACAATATATGTATGTATGATAATCTACCATTATAATAGCAAATAAGGAATCCAACATTATATAATAGCAAATAAGGAATTTTCAACATTATGATAATCTAATAAAATACAACAAAACTTGAATAGATAATTACCACTTACCAGTAGACAAAATAATAAGTGGTGAAGAGTTGATGGCAAACGTCAACAGCTCAAGCAAATCTGCAAACAACAATCCAACTATAAGAAAAAGACAACAAAATACATTATAAAGCACACAAAATTTAAGGACACTTCTGCAGTTAATTCAAGCATTAGAAAAAATCTAGGGTTTTAAATGAATAAACTGGTGTCGGAGGTGCAGGGCGTCAGCGATGGCTGGGAGTCCGCGGTGGCGGGGGTCGGCAGCGGCTGGGCGACGGCGGCTGCTGAGCGTCGGTGGAGACTGAGCGTCGGTGGAGGCTGGGCGTCGGCGGCTGCTGGGCGTCGCGGAGGCTGGGCGTCGGCGGCTGCTGGGCATCGCGGAGGCTGGGCGTCGGCGGCTGCTGAGCGTCGCGGAGGCTGGGCGTCGGCGGCTGCTGGGCGTCGCGGAGGCTGGGCGTCGGCGGCTGCTGGGCGTCGCGGAGGCTGGGCGTCGGCGGCTGCTGGGCGTCGCGGAGGCTGGGCGTCGCGGTGGCTGAGCTTGCGGCGGTGCGGCGGTGGCCTGGGTTAGGAGCCTGGGAGTCGCCGGTCTCGTAGAGGGCGAGAGATGGTGTGTGTGGTTGAGAGTTGAGATGGGTACCGTGTGTGTGCGTGAGATTTGGATTAGGCACATTAGGGTTAGAAATTAAGAATTTAGAAAAAATAATATATATTTATGAATTTACAAAAATATCCTTATATTTTCGAGCTTATTCGAGCCTTGACGAGTAGCTCGCGAGCTAGCTCGGCTCGGCTCGTTAATGTAAACGAGCTTTATTGATACTCGAGCTCGGCTCGTTTAGCTATTCGAGCGAGCCGAGTTCGAGCTTTAACGAGCCGAGCCGAGCTCACGAGCAGCTCGTTTATTTTAACAGCACTAATTAAAGGGAGGCCCAAAAACAAGTTCCAATCTCAGATTAGGGTTTACACAAGGTTTGAAATTTCGCGAAATTTCGCCGAAATTTTGGAAATTTGAGGGTACCGATATGGAAATTCACTTGAACGATTATTTTTCTAAAATTTCGGTCAAATTTTGGGAAAATATCGGAAATTTCGGGAAATTTCGGTTACTATATCGATATCGGTCCAGGGTAATTCAAAATGTGCAGATTATCGAAAAATATCGTGGAAATTTCGGTAATTTATCGGTCAAAATTTCGGAAAATAATTTTTTATTTTTTTTCAATTCTCAATCCTCCAGACTTGGTACCATTATTGCTTAGACCAAGATGGTCTTTCTTCTTTTACATTTGAGGCTCATAGGACATCATTTTGGTATTAGCTGTGTAATATTCAATAATTATGAACAATTGTTGTATCGTTTTATATTTCTTACGTAGGTTTTCTTGATATGTTTGTTGTAAGATTCTCATTTTATTGAGATTTTAAGTTCAATTAATGTATTAAGACTAATAATAATATTGTCTAAAATTTCATGTTAAATTTCCATCATTTTAATGAAATTTCCGTGAATTTTCTATTTTTTACCGATATCGATATTCCATATTAATATTTCCACCGATATATCCATAAATTCAGGGTACCGATATTTTCGTTGATACCGATATTTTCATCCTTGGGTTTACATTTGAAAAACTCAGTAGGTAAGTCAAACGGGTTTTCGGCGAAAAAATCGGAAAAAGGTATGGCCACGACGCCGATTTTGCCGATTGGCCTTTTCGCACGTTTCGCATCGTCGCCGCGTACTGGTGGTGCCGTCACGCAGGTCAGGGCGCCACCGCGTAGGGTAGAGCGCCGTCGTAGCGTCGCAACATCGCTGCCTAGCCGTCATGCCTCGTTGCTCCGCCTGAGGCTCCGTCGTGCAGGCGCTGCGTCGCTCAACCGGAGGACGCAATCGGCGCTAGCCGTCGCCGTGAGAGGAGGCGGAACGGGGTGCCATCTCGGCTCTGGGCCGGAGGCGCCGTCGCAGAAACAGGGGCGTGGGCCCACTAGCGTCATCTAGCAAGGGGCGCCGCCGTCTCGCGGTCGCGCCACGCCGGGGTCCGTCGAGCCGCTTCAGGGGCCATCGACGTCGCGGGATTTGCCGTTCGTCGCAAATGGTAGGTGCGAATTTTGGGAATTTCCGATTTTAATTTGGGAATTTCTCGATTTTGTAGAAATTAAAATTGTAATTTTCGATTCGTAAATTGAAAACTTGAGTCTCTGATTTTTAAAGACAGTTTGCGGAAATCGATTTTTGGGAGGGGTTTCAGAAAAAAAATCTGGGTTTCCGATTTTGGTTTCGGAAACGAAACGGATTTTGATTAAAAACAGGGTTATGATCTGCGATTGAAAACGTTTTGGTATTTTTTCGAAACACAGAAGTTGGGTTTTTGCAAAACTGAGTTTTCAGAAAATGAGAAAACAATTTTGTAAAGCAGAGTTTTGAAAAAGGGTTTTCTGGAATCGATCGAATAAAAAAATCGCTTCCGAAAAAATTTCCTGGGTTTCAGAATCAGATTCATTCGATCGGAGGGATCGAGTTTTGTTCGCATAGTAATTGTGGAAACTGATTTTGTTATTCAGAGCATTAAAAATCCAGAAGGTATGACATACATATACAATCCAACAGGTCCAAGCATGAATATAATCTGCAATTTATACATGTAAATTTAAGAGTCATAAGCATATTCACGGCAGGCACTGTATACTAGGCAGAATTTGAGTACATCATTTATTGCAGAATCAAATGAAACATATGTACGGATTGAAAATCACATAACCATAAACATATGTAACATATAACCATAATCATTCAAGCATGTATACAGAGGCATATGATCTGCAGAACCTAATCATGGATTCACTAAAAAAATTCAGATTAATATTTAAACACGAAACTTTCAGTTTCAGCAATTTAATAAAATTAATCCCGAATTTGATTTGATCCAGAAAAACAGCTTGAACAATTCTCTCGTGAATTCTTTCCTCGTAGAGACTCGTGTTGTAATCGAAAGTAAAAGCAATAAGCTTTGTGACGACGTGTGGGGGCGACCAAGCCAGGAGATAGTAAACTATGAACTGCCGTAAAAGTGTTTACAGAGATTGAAGAGTATGAAGTACAAAGGTTTAGAATACAATAAATAGAAGTATTTTAACCCTAACATCTAAGTCTATGGGCCTAGAGCCCACTACTATAATCTAATATTATGTCCACTTTAATATAATATATTATAACAAACATACTGTACAACAATATACTGGCAGATTTTGTCGCAGTTTGTGACAACTAGATGTTAACACAAAACGTAACGAAATATTCATCAAAATTTAATTAGAATTCATATTTATTTTTTAAAAAAATTATGATTATATATCATCGCAAACCATTTTTTTTTTGACAATTTTTTATGGCAGGGCTAGGGCTAGACGGTACGACATACAAATTTTTTTTTCGTCATACCGTTATCATACTGAAATTTTTTATACCGAAAATTTTGGTATACCGAATTTCGATATCGAAAAAAGTCGTACCGTTTTCATATTGAAAATTTTGGTATGACAACGGTAATACAAAAAATTTTGGTATTTTGTATATTCCAAAAATTTTAATTTTTTTGTTATACGATGATATACCGAAATATTTTTGATATACCAAAATTTTTATATTTTATACCGTACCGAAATTTTTTATAAATTCGATATTTTTTGATACAATAAGTGCGGTATATCGGTATTTTCGATATTTTCCCCACCCCTATAGGCAGGGCTCCTACTCGCACTTAGCCAACACCCATATGAGACTTGAATTAGGGGTGGCGAATGGGCCGAGCCGGCACTGGTCCATCGAGCTACTCTCATAATTTTGTAGGCTGAACTGGATCTGTTATCAATCGGGGTTATATCTTAAAAGCCCAGCCTGACCCTTTTACCAAAATAGCTCGTTATTTTAATAATTAAATTTATAAAATAATATTCAACATTAATAATTTAAATATTCACAATAATTAAGTTCAAACAATAATTCATATATTAAAAAAGTCAAATGATAATTCAAAATAAATAATAATTCATGAGATGTTTGAAAATTTAAAATAACCAAAATAACTTCAAAATAAATAATATCAAAGTTTTATTTTATTTGATTGAAAAAATTAGGATAATTTGAATTAATATGTCATTGTAGTTAAATAATAAAACCGGGCTACCAAAAGTTTTAGCTCAAGCCCAATTGACCCGATGGGCCTATTGAACCGAACCCAAAAGGCATGATTTTCTTGGACCTACATTTTTTAAGCCTTATTTAACCTAAAATACTGACTAACTGGACTAGCCCATCGAATCTTGCTGATTTTGCCCCCTTTACTCGAACTACCAAACGTCCAGCCGCATCAAGTGGTCAAACAAACGACTTCTTATCAATCAAGAGTTAAACAAAAAATCAGTAAACAAATTATGCATTTGGTAATTTTCTTCATTTATTGATGAGACACACTCATGTGAAACGTGTCACGATATGAAACGTTTCACGATGTGAAATATACCATATTAAAAGTTTATTGATTTTTAATGGGTTGGGTTGGATATGATCATTTTTTTATCAAAATTTTGCAATTATAATTTTATATTTTTTCGCTCTCATGTATGCTACAATTTGGGCAAATACATATTACTAATAGGCAAAATGTGTGTTACAATCCGATTAAATATTTTTTACATATATTCATTTGTTTTTGTAAAATAACTTTTTTTCATACAATCTAATAAAAAAAGTGTGTTACTATAAAAAATATTATTTTTTCATAAATATTTATGAGAAAACAATATATTTTCTTAATAACACACATATTGTTCTTGTATTATATGAAAAAATATTTATTATATAAAAGTAAAAGAATATATATAAAAAAAATAACATTTTATAAGATTGTAACACATTTTTGCTCTAATAGTAACACACATTTGCTCCCCAATTTGTGTTACAATATGGGCAAATGAGTGTTACAATATGGTCAAATAAGTGTACTGTAAACGAAAATGTACTTTTATAAGAATAAATATGTGTTTTCTAATTTAATCATCATTCCTTTAAATTTGGTATATTGATTCATATATTAACACATTATTTTACTATGTGTTATTATATAAAAAAAATATTATTTCTATACAAATCAATAAATATTTATGAAAATACAATATGTTTTCTTATAGTAACACACATGATTTTTCTCTTATATTATGTTAAAAACTATTTGTTATACAAAACAAATGAATATATGCAAAATAACAATATTTTATAAGATTGTAACACATATTTGCTATAATAGTAACACATATTTGTTCCCCAATTTGTGTTAGTATATGGACAAACATGTGTTACTATAGGATAAAATGTATTTTTTCTTAAGAATAAATATATTTTTTTAATTTAATTATTATCCCTTAAAGCTAGATATATTGATTCATATAATAACACACTTTTTACTATTTTATAAGTGTTATTATAAAATAACATAATTACTTATATTCAAATAAATATATATTTATAAAAAAGTGATGTTTTTTCTTTTAATAACACACATTTTACTCTTACATTATATGGAAAAATGTTATTTCTATAAAAATAAGTGATATATATGTAAAGAACAACATTTAGTCTGATTGTAACATACATTTTACCTTAAAGTAACATGCATTTGCGTAAAAAAGTAACATACCTGGAAGCGAAAAACCTAGAAATTATGCTTGCGTGAGAATTTGAGAAAATTACCCAAATTCAACCCCATCACTCGGTAAAAAACAAAAACACAAAGAGCTTGGTCACGGATTAAACCCCATCACTCCATAGATGGCACTAAATGAGATGAATTTTAATATCATTTAGGATGAAATACATCATCGACCAATAAATTTCAAATTCTGTACTAAATATAAGTTGGAGCAGGATATTCCCCCCTCCCCCCATCCCCCTCCATTAATTACTCCTAAATTAAAATTTAAAAGACAATTACACCCTTAATTCCAAAATAGATAAGTTCACCGCCTCTTCTTCTACATACATGATTTTCGAATAAAACCCTTCAAATTGGAGAAAAAACAATTGAACATGGTTTTATATGAAGTAATAGGAGAAATCTTGTGTTTTCAACTTGGTTTTCCGTATTCACTGAAGAAATCTCCATATTCATATGCAAGTTTTCCTAAACCTTTGTTATATAAAATTTCAAAGTTAAATTTAGATTATGATAACACTCCTCTATGTGAGTGTTTTTGTTTTTTGGTTTGAGTCTATTTTTTAATTTTGTAGCATATTGGTATTTTTTTTAGAGTTAGACATGTTGTAGCATTGAATAAATGTCGTCTAAACATGTTTCACGTTTTTTTTTAATTTTTTATTTCGTATGACTCTGTTTGGATTTGGTTAGTGGAACGTTTGCAGTTTAGTTGAATTTTTATGTCGAACAAAATCACTTTTTTAAAAAAAATTATGATCGAATTTTTGTCACTGGTTTGAAAATTGTGATCGATTTTTTGTTTGGCTTCAGCTTTGAAAATATAGCAATTGTTTGATCTGGGGTTTCGAACATGTAGCATATGTTCGGCACGATTTTTCGATAAAATGCATATGTTCGGAAAACTAAATTCTAACAATATATGTGATTACAGTGAAAATATTCCGGTGGTGATGGATATCCCTTGAAAATTACGGTGGTGATGGACATCCCTTGAAGATTACTGTGGTAATGGTGGCGGAGATCGGGTGGACGTAGTCGATAGTGAGTGCCGCCGTATATATTTTCTTCTTGTTTTTGCAGGGGGTTAAATTTGTAAAATAATGAAATTGTATAATAAAACTATAAAAGGGGTTCATTTGAAAATTTTAAAAATAGTGAACAGAATTTTTTTGGTTGGGAACTGTGAAGCTATGTTGCACGGGTGCGGATACGCAGATGCGGGTGCGATACGATACGAGTTCGTGGATACGGGTTTTTTAAAAAATTAGGGTGCGATTCGTTAAGGATACGTCTATTTATTTATATTTTATTATATATAATATCTAAAAAAATATTTTATATAAAATTTTATAAATCAATTATAAATCATTATATTTTTTATCACCTAAAATTTGAGTATATTCAATAATATAATATAATTATGTAAAAAAAATATCAATTCAAGTTACATTAGTTCAATACATAAATCATAGTAGTAAATTCAATCTAAAACAAGTGTCACACTATCAATTTAACTTATACGAAATAATAAAATTTAATTTAAATAATATATTTAATGCTTATAAATAGGATTCGTGCAGTGGATTCGAGAATCCGTTAGCTGGATTCGCCACGTGGCAGATGGATTCGCCACGTGGAGAATTCGACACGAGAATCCAAGAATCTTACCTCTTTTAGGGTGCGGGTGCGAATCCGATACTGCATTATAATATTTTTAAAAGAATCCGTGTATCATAGCTGTGAAGTGAAGGAAGGAAGGTAAAAAATGCAATTATTGAAAAGACAAAAATCCGCAACCATAAAAATTTTGTTTGGCCCACTTTTGCAAAGACTGCAATATTATTGTCTTTAAAGTTAATTTGTTCGGGCCACTTTTTTCACAAGGCTGCAAGATTAACAGCCCACTTTTTCTTTTTCGTTTTTTCTCCTCATGAGTGGGCATCTAATAATAACTTTATAAATTTTATAAATCTAAAAAATTATTTTAAAAACCTATAAATATTTTAAAATTGTAAAATTGTTTAACTGATACAACTTATAAAACATTTGATCATTTATAATAAATGTTTCTCAAAATTTATTTTTAATATAAAATATTTTATTTTATAATTTGAGATAGATGGGTAATGACAAGCTCCGATGGGGTGGCTGGTAAAAAAATAAGTTAAAATATTTAAACTTATCGCTTACAGTTTTATAATTATAAAAAATTTATTTTAACACCTTATAAATTGTTAAATATCATATTTTATTAAACTCTTTAAAAATACTTATAAAATGTTAAATAATTTATATGCTATTTAAAAAAATCATAAGTTCAACCAAATCAACTCTAAATGACTTTCTAAGATTTTCAACAACTTATATGCTATTTTAAAAAAATTCAGAAGTTCAACCAACTCAACTTTTAATGACTTTTAATTGAGAAAATCACTTTTCGAAACAAGAGCGAATTGAGTTTAAAGGGCAAAATGACGACAATAATTTTGATTAAGCTTGTTGGGAAACTTAAAACGATAAAATGAGATGGTACTTTATTCAACAAATTCAATGAATAAAAATCTAATTAAGTTTATCTATTTGTATTAATTTTTTAATAGAACATCGTGATAAATAAATCTTTAGGATTTTTTAAAAGGAAAATGATAATGAGGGATAGATCTTCTGCTGGGCAATAAAATCAGCAAATTGTGCTCGCAGTAAAATGCTGACGTATTATTAATATTTTTTTTTAAATTTTGATCAAGTCATAATTTTTTACCTACCGTGATAATGAGCTAAAAAAAAATAGTTAACCATATATCAGCATTTACTCATCAGCATTATTTGCTGATTTTATTGCCCAACAGAAGATTTGTATCCCAGCGAAGGTAGAAGAGAAAGCTAATTTGTATTTTAGATTAGCGTGTAGACACTCGTAAACCTCTACTACACACGTGTCGTTGAGATAGGACTAATGGGTAATGAGAAATTATTTGATGAAGGTGTGGAGTTTCAAGGATGAGGAATTTAAGTCATGTGACACCAATTAATTATTATCTCCGTTCCGAGACTTTCTTTAAAAAGACCCGAGTACGCAGATTAAGAAAAAAATAGAGTATGTGAGTGTGAAGTTAATTAATAAAATATACTCCTTCCGTCCCAGAGATATTTTCACCTTTAGAATGACACAACTTTTAAGAAAAGTAGAGTGTTGTGTAAAGTTATATTATTAAAATAATAAGATTAGTTGGATTGTAAGGATAAAGTTAAAGTAATAGTTTCCATTTATAGGGTGTGAAAACAATTGTGGGACGGACAGAAAAGAAAAGTGTGAAAACAATTATGGGACGGAAGGAGTAAAAAATATACTTTATTGACTTTTGTCAGTGTAAATTATTTCCTTTTTAAGGTATGAAAAAATAGTTTGGACGTCCCGAAATGAAAAAACAAAATGAAAGAGTTGGGACGGAGGGAGTATATTTTTCTTTGAGAAAAAAGTTATTGAACGAGGGAGGGAAGTGTCTAATTTATATTATGGAAATTTTTTTATTTTGGTCATGAAACACACAAATTACGGGTGCTCGTGGAATAGAATGAAATGAGGTATGCTATGTTGTAATAATCCTCCCCCTGTGTCACTATAAATTGTTAATTTTGTTATTTTTGTATGTTCTATTATATATACTTCATTTTTTTAAAAAATTATTATTTACTTTTAATATTATTTTTAATATTTTTTACATTATTTTTACTATTCTTTTATTTTTTTTAATCACATCATCTATATTATATTAATATTTTATATTTTTTTAATATTTATGTCAAAAGATAACGGATAATTTATGATGGGATGGACTGAGTAGTAGAAAAAAATAAAAAGGACCACCTCAATATCATTTTCAATTTCCTCAAGTTTCTTTTTTGTTTTTTTACATAACGGTTAAAAATGAATTTCTGTAAAAAGATTGTGTAAAAACCAAACTAGGGGCTAGAGTTTGATTAAAAAATTACATATTCTCACTTTAAATTATTATTATAAAAAAAATCAGTTGATTTCTTTTGTTAATTTAAAACAGCTGAACTTAGTTTTCTAGAGCAGTCGATCAATTGACTTATATGTGCGTTATGAACAATAATTAGTGAAAATTTAATAACAGAATCAACAATTAAAATGTAGGACAGAATAAAATCAAATTATTGCAAACACAGACTTTATTTTATTAGCAAATCACAACACACACATCATAATCAAAGTCTCAGTACAAGAGACTACAGACTCCATAATCAAACTCGGAAACGGAAAGGACAGCGGCGGCGGCGGAACTAGCAATGGCGGGTGCAGAAGCAACGGCGGCGGAAGCCCCTGCAGTCGCCGCCGGTGAAGCCCTCAGTGTGGCAGACTGTAGCGCAGTTGGAGTCCCTGGCACAAGGCCCCTTGAAACGGTGGCTCTGCGACTGGCAAATCCTTGCCTCACCCACCATTGGACCTATACATACATACATACAATTAATATTTCATCTAAACAATTAATAATTAATTTGATCTCCTATTTGCACACACAGTTTGTGAATTAAATTGGAAGAATTTATGATTAATAGGTGAAATTGTTGCAAATTAATATTATAATGGAGGCACTGCACTAACCAGTAGTCATCACGAGGAGCATCGCCACCAAGAAAAGAGTAGCAAAGCGGCCCATATTTGTTTGGTAGAGAGAGAAAGAGTTAGAGAGAGAGAGAGAGAGAGAGGATGTTGAAATAGAGTAAGGATGAGTTATGATAAACATTGATACAAGGGGTGTGTTTATATAAAGGCTTCAAGGTGCGAATATGCGTCTCTTCAATTTTATTTAGATAAGGTTAAGTTCCATTCATTTGAAAAAAAAAAAAAATTTGGAGTAACTTATTTTCTTGGGTGACTTACATATATGTTTAAAAAAAATCAATATATTTATAAATAGATGATGTGCCGAAAAAAAAAAAGAGTGCTTCTGTGCAGAAAAAAAAAATATTTCTGTACAAATATTTTGAATCTATTTATAAATATAGTAATTTCTTTAACCTATATGTAAATCATCCTATTTTTTTTCTTCATTATTTCCCTCTCCATCCCTACTTCTATTTTTACCCACCCCACTCCTAATTCTGCTATTTTTATTCAGGGATGTAAATAATTTAAGGCATTGGTGAATATTTGTTTGGTCTTTCTTCGACTTTCTACATTGAGCCGCCTTGTGACCGGACTTCTCGCAATTGTAGCAAGTCCTAGTGAATTTTCTTTTAAATTCATTCTTCTTCGGACCCAAATTCTTGGTCGAAGGGTTTTCTTTTTTCTTCCCATTATTTTTGGGGTTGGTCCTCGAGCCTTGACCTTGTTCAACAATGTTGGCTTTAGGCTCAGAGGCACCATATCATTTACTTGATTTCTTGTTGTCCTCATCAATACGAAGACGAACAACAAGCTCCGTCACGGTCATCATCTTCCTTATGTGGGTGAAGTAGTTCTTGAAGTTTTTCCATCCGGTTGGTAGCTTGTCTATTATCGCAGCCACTTGGAAGGATTCACTTATTATCATCCCTTCGGCATGAATGTCGGAAATAATAACATGTAGCTTCTATACTTGGCTAACAACAGATTTAGTATCCACCATTTTAAAATTAAGATATTTACTTGCAAGAAATTTCTTTGTTTCGGCATTCTCCGTCTTGTATTTCTTCTCAAGAGTTTTTCACAACTCATTTGCAATTTTGACCCTAAGGTACACGTTGTAAAGAGCGTCAGACATGCTGTTGAGAATATAATTCTTGGAAAGAAAATCCAAGTGATTCCATGCTTATTGGGCAAGCACAGATTGATCGTCAGGTTTAGCGGGAAGAGTGGGAGGATATTCCCTTAAGAATCTCGCCAGATTCAGCGTGGTTAAATAAAACAACATCTTTTGCTGCCACCTTTTGTAGTTCATCCCAGTGAATTTCTCCGGCTTGTCGTGGTGGTGAACTGGATGTTAATGAAATAATCAACGTGCGTGCTTAAGGAAGTAATTAATCAAGTTCGGATCGACGTGTCCAAGAGAATTGATCAAGCACGAAGAAAGAACCAAATCGAAGAACGCTCTGACGAGTCAACAATTATTAAACTGGTGACGAGTCAGCAGTTTATAGCGAAGCAGGTAGCTGTTCAGCAGCTTCTAGTGAAGTAGGCTGCTGATCAGCAGCTTATGATGAAGCAGGCTGGTGATGATCCAGCAGCTTGTATTTCCTATATAATGTAATCGAATGAAGGACGGAATTTTTACCCTAACGAAGTTCTGCTCGAACGATGAGCTTATATAAATGACCTACCTACTCACGCATAAAACCTTGCATAATCGTCTATTTCAACATATTGTTGGTGTAATCGATGTTATTATAGCCACATAATCGCGTTTACGAAAATTACATCAACACTGGAATCATCACAGAAGGAACTAGAACCGTCGAACCAACAAAAGTGGAAGCGGAGACTGGAGCAGTTGGAGAATCATTCGTCACAGATGGGTTTGTATCTGCCATATTGGAGAATTATTTATTTTAAGAATGTAGGAAATATGACACCTAATGGCTGAAAATAATAATAAAAATTGTATGAAAAATTGAGGCTCGTAAAGATCACGATTTCCTTAAAACAAATAATGCTCCTCACTCTAGGTTCTAGTGAAACGCGGGACACTTGTTTCCCACTATACAATGATTATAGCAACGATATAGCACAATATCTTGCTAGAAATGAACTGAGAAATTATTCGAATTATCACTGGAGTATGAACGAAATTAGCAGAAAATTTGGGCAAATGAATGTGACAAATTACCTGAAAATTATCTGAATATTTTTCCACTCAAGCTTTTGTATTTCTTGTTATTCTTGTGTATTTTGCAACATATAAGAATACTATTTATAGTATTAAAAATGACTGTTGGATGTGGCCATAAAGAGCCGTAAATGGTATTGACCGTAACCGGAAACACTTTTGAATTAATTGCATTAATCCAGGTTTTTAAATATTTATAATGTGTTGTAACTGAAGAGATTCAACATCTAAGCATTCCTGAAATCGCCGCTCAAGTTCGTCCCTCAGGAAGGGATTCAAGATGGTCCTTTCAGGACTCCACTCAGGATGGCCCTTTCAGGACTCAGGTCAGGATCATCTCAGGAGAGGATTCAGGTCGGGACCTTCAGGATCATCTCAGGTCAGGATCGCCGCCTCTCAGGACTTCCTTTAGGATCTCAGGTCAGGACTTCCGTCAGGATCCTCTCAGGAGAGTATGATCTCAGGACCTTTCTCAGGGCAAAAATTTCTATTTAGGGAAATAAAATTTAGGAAAAATTTAGCTTGCCAAGCCGCCACCAAATCGTTGCAACATTCGTGTACGCAGGTCGCGCTCGCACACAAGTTCGAGATTTTTAGGCCAAATTCGGTCATGATTTGCACCTCCCATGCTCGCACGCGTAGAGTGTGGAAGAGCATAACCTCATAACTTTCTTACAAGCTAAGAATGAGTTTCTTCTTATATACCCACTTCCTCAACAACAATTTTCCAACATGGGACAAGACTTTAGCTTTTCCCTTCATTTCTCATTTCCCTTCTTTCCCATTTCTCATTTGTTACAACTAGGGGTGGGAATAACAGGCTACACGACATGGGCCTACGGCATGACCTACTAAAAGCCTTATTCGGCTCGGCCTATTTAATTAATAGATCAGGTTCAAGCCTTTTCAAAAGCCTATTTAGTTAAATAGACCAGGCCTGAGCTTTTTTAAAGGTCTTTTAAGCCCAACAGGCCGGTCTATTTAATTATATATATATATAAATATAATTAAAATAATATTAATTTATAAGATATAATTTATCACTTTTATTATTAATTAATTTATAGATGCTCTAATGGAACATGGTCAGTGGCCATAGAAGGTGGTAAGTTGAAGAGAATAGGAAGGAATATATTTTTTTTGTGATTTTATTTTCTTTGTAAGTGGCCATATATAGAAGGTGGTAAGTTGACACATTTTTTAAGAAAAATATATTTTATATATGAAATAGTGGCATATGAGAAAATATGTGTATAGATTTGCGAGTAAGCACACAACTCAATGTTTCTTTCTTTAGTAGTGTGCAAATTTGTGTGAGATGCTCAATTTAGTAGTGTGCAAATTTGTGTGAGATGCTCAAATAAGGAAAGTATGCAAATTTCTGTTGGACAGAGGAAGTAGAAGAAATCATGTGTTTTTAACATGGTTTTTATTGAAAAAAATCTCCATATTCATTTGCAAAGTTTCCTAAACTTGTGTTATAAAATATGTTGAAGTTATTGTTTTGATTATGATAGCACTTCTCGATGTTAGGGTTTTTATTTTTGTTTTTCTTTTGAGTTTATTTGTTAGTTTGTAGCATATTGGTGTTTTTTAAGTGTTAGACATGTTGTAGCATTGAATAAATGATGTCCAAACATGTTCCACACCATGTTTTTTTTTTATTTTTTCTCGTATGAATCTGTTCGGAGCTAGTCGGTGGAACATTTGCAGTTTTTCGATTCCTTTTGTCGAACAAAATCATTTTTTTAAAAATTATGATCGATTTTTTGTCGAGATTTTTGCACTTTTGGTCCCACAGGACATCTATTATTTTAGAATTGGTCATGTACAATTTTTTTCTTATACTTTTACTCTCAAACATTATTAAATTTGCAGATTTGGTCCAAAAAATGTTACAAAATTTACAGATTTGGTCCCTAAATTTTGGGACCAAATCTGCATATTGTATAATGTTTTAGACTACAAGTGCATGAGAAAATCGTATAGGATCAATAGTGAAATGTTTGGACCAATTCTAAAATAATACATGTCATGTGGGACCAAAAGTTCAAAAAACTCAAATTTTGTCACTGCTTCAAAAATTATGATCAAATTTTGTTTGGTTTCAACTTTCGAAAATATAGCACTTGTTGGATTTGGGGTTTTGAATATATAGCATATGTTCGACATGATATTTGGAACAAAATGCATTTGTTCGAAAAATCAAATTTGAATAATACATGTGATTGCAGTGAAAATATTGCAGTTGTGGTGTGCATCCCTTGTAGATTACGGTGGTGGTGATACCGGTGGTTGATGGTGGACGTTATTGGAAATGAATGCCACATTCTTTATTATTATTATTATTATTATTTTGACGGAACTTATCTTCTTATTTTTGAATGAGGGGTAAAGTTGAAAAATAATAAAATTGTATAATTAGGGGTTAATTTGAAAAATAAAGAATAGTGAACAAAAAATTTTAATGGTGAAGTGAAGGAAAGAATGAGGGAAAGCGGGTTTTGAAAAATGCAATTATTGGGGGAAAAATATATATTCATATAAGTTGGCACACGTTATTAACACTAGCCTTTTTGGATACACTATTCTTGAAAATGTTATGCGCTTTTTTCAGAATTTTTTACAAATTTTTGATAAAAGAATTTCGAAAATCTTTTCATTTTTACACTATGCTCAAAAAGAAAATATAAAAAAAAATATAAAAAACTTGAAAAAAATTATTAAATAAAAGATATTACTAGTATATTCATCGTATTTTCCAGAAAAGTTAATGGCAATTATCTGAGCCTTATAAATTTTGTTTGACCCACCTCGCAAAGGCTGCAACATCACTGCCTTAAAGTTAATTTGTTCAAGGCTGCAAGATTAACAGCCCACTTCTTTTGTTTTTTTCCTCAAGGTGGGTATCTAATAATAATTTTAAAATTTTAAATTTTTAAAAATTATTTTAAAAATATATAAAATATTTAAAAATCTTAAATATTTTATAAGTTGCAAAAGTAATTATCTTATACAACTTATAAAATATTTGATAATTTAAAATAAACATTTCTTAAATTTAATTTTTAATAATATAAAATATTTATTTATTTTTATTTTTGTTGTTGAGGTAGATAGGTGATAGGCTGATAGCTAGATCGGGAAGGTGTGGGTGGTAAAAAAATAAATTAAAATATTTAAATTTATTACTTACAGTTTTAAAATTGTAAGAAATTTATTTTTAAAATTTTTAAAATTATTAAATATTTTATTTTATCAAACAATTTAAAGATACTAATTATAAACTTTTAAATAAGTTATATGCTATTTTAAAAAATTCATAAATTCTACCAAATCAATTCTTAATGACTTTAAAATATGATAATAACTTCTTAACTTCTAAAACAATTTATATACTATTTTAAAAAATTCATAAGTTCAACTAAACTAACTCTTAATGACACTAAAGTGAGATAATCACTTTCAAAACAAGAGTTAATCAAGTTTAAAGGGCAAAATGAAAATTTTGATTAAGCTTGTAAGGAAACTTAAAACGATAAAATGAGATGGCACTTTATTGAACAAATTCAATGAATAAAAATCTACATTTATAAAAAAAATATATGAAATTATCTATTTTTATAATTTTTTTAATAAAACATAGCAATAAATAAAT